>VZTQ01000195.1:0-11504 GCA_013400755.1 Pelecanoides urinatrix | reverse complement strand
CCCCCCCCCCCCCCCCTTTTATTGCAGCAATTTCCCCCCCGCGCAAGCTGTGCACCAGCTCCCGCAGTCTGTGCCAGCGCTGATGCTGCTTGTGCTGTTTGGGGGAACACAGAGAGTGTTTAAACTACCTATAGAAACTCCTATGCATTCTGCACGCTAGGTACCCAGTGAGCAAACAGAGCAATCTGCAAATTCTGTATCAAAGGAGAGCAGTGCTTCAAACCCAGCACTTTTTATGGCTTTCAACAGCTCACATGAAGCAAGCGGCCAGAAATACAAATGATATCATTACCAACTGGAGTTTGTTCTTTCAGCCAACTCTTCATTAAATATCATTCATTACAAGTATTTTAAAAACATTATGCTCATGATGTCATTAAGTGAATACTTTCCGAGTCCTATTTTACAGGAGAGGAAATTGAGGCAATCAAGTTATGGCCCGTTCCTGAAAAAACTGAGATAAATCTGATTTCTTTTTCCTCTCAGTGACTGCAAAGGGAGGGAGATTGGATCTACCTCCATCAGTAACCCATGGCCATCTTGAATGCTTGTAGGAGAGCCAAGAACAGCCTGATCTTTTGACTTTGTTTCCAATGGATTAACTACTCTACTTTCCAATCATTATTTAATTCTGCCAACAAAAACGGGCCCAATTTTTATATCAGGCCAATTTCACACCAGCAAATTTCCATTGCTTTCAACCAAGTTCTACCTGATTTACAACAAGCATAACTGCATTTCCACCCATTAGGGTTCCTGAGCACGTACAAAATGTTTGCTATACAAAGCAAACTTAACCTATACCGGCTTAATAATGATAGGGGCTTAACAATAAACAAATGGCACCATGAGATGGAGAGGCAAAGCCATGTCGAAGCTTTAACGTCAGCCTTCTGAGCTGAGTTAACAACTCTAGGTTAAAAATCTTCCCCAGGAAGTTGAAAAAAAAAAAAAATCTGCAAATTGGTTTCAGTAAAGAGAAATTAGGAGCTGGATAAATATTTATGGGAAATAAAGCAAGAGATAATTAGAAAGCTTAGAGCAATGAGTTCTGAACTCGCAGCTAAGTCCAGACATTGTTCCTGAGAAACTTCAGCTTTCAGCCGGTTCTCAGCACGGTGCCAGAAACCCCCCTGAAACAGCAGATTCAGGAGCAAGGGTTATGGCTTCTGTAGCTGTTCTCCTTAAGCAGTAAGAGTGCCTCAGGCACTGCAGTACCCGAAATGCAGATAAACGGAGTAACCCACATCAACGCTGGTTTGCTGGGAACAGTCAGCTGAAGGTGGCTGCAGATGTTATCACTATAACCGTTTCACCGCAGTAATACCAATTATCGATTCTCACCCTTTCTCCCATCTCCCCAGTGCTCTGCTAAGCATCAACAAGGCAAACCTTTCCAACGGGCTCTTTGCAATGAGCTGGTAGCACCCCAACTCTTACCTGCCCCAGTGAACCGCCAAGTTCTGCCCAATTGACCTGATGAGGGCACTGGGCCCGTGGTCCCAGATGCACTGCTGAGCCCAAGCGTGGGCTGATCTTTCCAGCTCATCATCCCAGGTCTGCAGGAGGTGGGAAGAGAAAAGAACGGGTCAATTTGTCATCTCAAGCTTGTTAGATCAAGAGACACAACCAACAGCAATTAGAGGAGAAAGAGGGACTAAATGGCAGCTCACCTCTGGTGTCTGGGCTGTCCCTGTGAAGCCAGCATATTTTAATGATGTGCCCTGACCTAAAAGCAAGTTTCCCAAGACGTCCCCCTGCCATGGGAATGCAGGGCACTAAAGGGTCCGTTATTTTTCCTGCTTGATGTCATGCTGCTTAGGAGATGCTTTGCATAGGTCAGCAGAAAACAGACCCGGTAAAACCTCAAGAACCCATCTAGACAATCCACCTTAAAAAAATAAACCAAAACAAAATCCATCAAGGACAGAGATCCAGCGCTTCCTCGTGACACCTATTTCTGAGATCTGCAAGACTCCTAACCCGCAGTCCACGCCATGCTCTGATGTAGCTGCAGCACTATTTTCCGTCCATTGTCCTTATTACCAGGACATTCCCCGGCTTTCCCATCAAGGGGAACTCCAACAGTGGATGTGCTCCTGCCCTTCACCACCGACACAGGTGGAGATTTTTGGCCCAACCTCTTGAGCAAGGGGTGTGGGTCTGAGCCTCCCAGTCCCATCTCCCCTTCTCCTTCCAGACTAACTGCTGAGTCCACCCATGGATCCAGTCAAATTTAACAGAGGTGGCAAAGCCCCAGAGCTGTTAAGCTAATATCAGTCTCACTGAAACAGGCATCAGGTTAGAAGTGATAAATCCCGTTTACGTTCCCACTGAGGGAAGGACGTTGGTGTGAGATCAGGCCTCGTTGAGTATCACCCAGCTGTAAACCAAACGAAAGCTCAAACACGATACAAAGGCAAATAGGAAAGGAGGCTTCATTGGCTCCACTGCCCAGGAGCGCATTTGTTTTAAAGGCTGAACTTGCTGGACCCAGCAGACAGTGCCCTGAATTCATTGTGTAATTACTGACAGCTGGTCTATTCAGAACAGTCCTCAGAGGATAATTCATTGGGATTAAAATATTACCGCACATTCCTACAAATGAAACCAAAGAGAAGAGAGGTCTTGTAACATGTCTCCAGCCCATTCACGTGCCAGCACAAGATTATGTCCTCTTCGGACATTTACCATCACAACCAGCTGGTCTTTCCAAGTCCTATCTTCTCCAGAAGAAAAGCAACTTTCTATCTGAAACATATCAAAGGACCTGTCAGAGCCCACCTGGAGGACTGGAGGGCATTTAGGCTCTCAAACACATTTGAAAAACATCAAGTGCTCCTTCCCAGTAGGTATCTGCACACAGTCTCGGGCAGTTATAACTGGGATGGGGAGGGACCGCACGTCCCTGGCTAAGACGACAGGAAAACGCAGTGTCTCCTGGAACTTGGTGTGTCTACATTATCTTCATAAGGCAAATATGAGCTCATCTAACCGAGCTAACAGCCCAGACCTCCAAGAACAGCTTATCATTAAGCATGCTCAGCAACCCAAATTCCAACAACATCCCAGAGCTGCTCTGAGCTCATCAGCTTGGCTTTGAACTGACCAGTGGCCAAGCAAATTCATGTCAGTCTGCAAAACCCCGTGCGGACACAGCTCTGACAGAGGGAATAAAACCATTTTCCGCCTCAGCCCTCCAGCTCCTTGAAGGTATATGGGGTCTGACCCACCACACACACATTTCCAAACCTCTGTTCAAGCAGACTATTGCAATTGTGCCTAGACACACAACTTTTTGTGGTCTCCCACTTTCTGCACCAGGCAATGACCAGCCACAATCTGCCTTCCCATCCAACACATAAGCCACAGAAACTCTCCCAAGACGTTATGTGCTGCTAGTACTTCAGACTTTCTAGCAGAGCATTATTCCCTGCAGCCTCAAAGGTGGAGATGTTCCAAATGTCCTAATTTAATGCAGAGACATTATGAGCAATAGTCCATTAAATGGAAATTGATGTGAACATATGCATTACATCTTCCTTTGATGCCTACGGATAAAATAAATGAACTCGAACTCGGACAAAAGATACTCAACAGGCAATTGGGAATGAGCTACGTCTTTGCATGGCTCTGTGCTTGATGAGTAGTGCTCATTTCTGCGGGCATCAGATTACAAAGCCATCCCATTTAAATTAGAGTTATTTGCCTCTTGCTTCTCAGACGTGAATGCGGTCAGGAGGCTGGAATTATTTCAGAGCAATAAACATATCAAAAAAAGAAAAAAAAAGATTTCAGACTTTCCCAGCTATGCTTGCAAGAAGTTTTTATGCCAATATTCAAAGCAGTATCGAGGAAGACTGCTGAAGCCAGAGGGGCAGTGTCTACGCTCAGCTTCCTCCTCAAGCAGAGACTGAGAAGCCTTCGGTTGTGTGAGATTCCAAGCACATGGACTCTCTTTTTTACTCCTGCAAATTTGTAGTGGCCTTTCAAAGTACAGTATTCACCGTTCATGTTAAATACATGCACAGCATTCACACCGTATACTACAGTTTGTAGGCTCAGATTCGGTAAGAACGTGCCCCACAAGGAGTCCATTTGCTCAGCCTAACTAGTTTGTTAGTTGTAGTGAGCTGTAGTGAGCAGGTCACTCGCTCATTTTTCTCCCCAGCTTAGACTTTTTGCAATACTGGCAATACTTTCAGAAGTGGCACGAGAGTCCAGGACTGGCAGAAGCTTGGACGTGCTTTGCTGACCCACACAGAGATGCTATCCCATCCTGACAAGGAAAGTCACCACCCTGCAGTTTAGAGGAAGGATGGATACCTTACACATGAAAAAAAACTATTTTCCTTCCAAGAATCTGCACTGAGAACAATTTCGTTTTATCCAGCTGTCTTTGAGGTCTCCGCAAGAGGAAAGATTTCTGCCTTTCATGACTGCTGAAAGCCACCTGACTAAGTCATCTTAAGAGGTCGCGATGTCTCAGGAACTATTATGTCCTCTTTATTCTGGGTTCATTAACAAGGAGTTTGTTTTGGTCTTGGCACCCAGCCACTGCCGTAACTGCTGTTATAAAGTCCAAACACACAGTGGAAGTGTCGATTTTAAAGCTGTTATAGGGATTAAGGTAATTCTGTATTTGACCACCTTTGTCAGGAAGATGGATACTGCTCACTCATTTTCCATTAACACTGAATACCTATGCTAGCTTTCAATTAATTATACAAACCCAGAAGCAAAACTGTTTATTTCTTCATTTCTTGACTCCACTTTACCTTTATCCCCTATGTATATAATTCTTTTGATCTCCAGATAAGTCATGGGACTCACGGTGTTACTGCTTTCTTAACAGCCTCCACTGACTGAAGTTCATCCTATAGCAGATAAATACATCCCTTTCCTGGAATACATTAGCTCCCCTTGCCACTTTGGATCACTTAAATACATCAGATATGGAGCTGGGAGAAACGACTTTCACAAGGCAGTTTTGGAGGTTGATGGGCAAGAACAAGTTCTACCTACTTATCCACAAATTAGCACCACACTTCGCCGGTGATGCTCCACACCGGCACTGAAGGACAAGGGAAAAGTTTATCTACAGTACTAAAGACACACCATCCTCTTAAATGAGTCCAAATGAGAAATGTCCTACGCAGAACAAAGGATTAAAGTGAAATTTGCGTTCAGAATATACACAGCATTTCCAAGTAATATTGGGTAAACACGAACACATGAAAGACTGATTATAGCCTTTCCAAGTAGCACCATCTTGTACTCAGCTTCTTTCTTCCCAGCATATAAGGCCCTTTCATTTACCCTCCATCACCCATAAAAACCACTAGAAAAGCACACTGAGCAAAGGCAAACATAAAAGTGTAACCACGCTGCAAGCGCAAACAGCAGTCGGCCAGCGGACAGTCCGCAACGGCAGCCCGCTCAGCTCCTCAGAGCCAACCAAAACACCTTCGGCTTTCTCATGCTTTGTGTTTACTTTCGGGAAGTTAATCAAGTCACCTCTTCTCTGGCAGTCCCTTGCAGGCAGGATAACGGGAGAGCCCGCTGAGAGAGACAGCAGACAGTGGTTCTTAGAAAGGCGTGCAATGTCTGACAGAAGCGGGATGAACAACCAGCAGTGGGAATGCTAACACGGACCAAGCGATGGACAGCTGTCCTTCCTCACCGTCCTCTGCTCGCCCTTCTCTTTTCCTTCTCCCTACAGTCCCAAAAGGCAGGATTTTCCATTTGGAGCACTTGTTTTGGCACAGCTGGCAAATAATTTTATATTACTTTTAGTGTACTATTTCTTTTACCCTTTTAAACACGGTCTTAACAAATCATTAATCATTTAATCTGTCAGCAGGAGCGCACAGTTGAAGTCAGGCTAGTTTCAGTCATAACTATATTTGCACATTGGGAAAAGGCAAAAAAAAAAAATTGCCTACATCATTTGCTGGCCCCACAATATTTTGATGGCATGTCAAAAGTAGCTCAAAGTAGGGTCTCTGGCATCAGGTGAAAAAAAAATATTCATCAGAATTGTTGACGGCAAAGGCATATTACATACTCATACCTTGAAGTTCTCCCTCTGCACCAGGAGAATACATTGACCAAACTTTTATTTTCGTTTCTTGAACTATGAAAAGCCAATAGCACTGACCCAGCCACCCGTGAACTCCCAAAGTCTTTCCAGCTATTTCCAGTGATCGAAATTCTTTGCAGATGGAGCCACATTCCTCAAACCCTGTTTCTCCAAGGTGCTGAGCAGATTCCTGGGAGCATCATGGATGCTCGGCTCACATTGACAATCTCTGGTGATCAGGGTAGGACAAAAGGGCAGACGCTACCTCCAGTGTTGGGCGGTAGCTGATGGCAACCCGAAGTCCGTCAGAGGTTTCTCTGAGCAGACTGAAACACCAGTCACAACGGTCTGAAAACTTTCACAGGGAGAATGTGGGTTAAACACTAGGGAAAATTTGATGCTTTTATGACATTAAGGTAATGGAAGAACCTGCTGAGGCAGGCTGTGGAATTACCATCACTGGAGATGTGTCCAGGGCTGGGCCAGGCTCTAGTTTATGAATAATGGAACCAGTTCTGAAACTATGCAGCGGATGGACTCGATGACCCGTTAGTGGCCCTTTCCAACCAAAACAGTCCAATGATCTAAAGCTTCATTCACTGTGGAATGAAACTGCTCCTGGAAACCTCTTGAGAAAAACTTACTTTAGAGGAAATTTGCTACACCTCTTGCACCGCAAGGAAAATCAAAATAAAGTTTATTAAAAAAAAAAGGTAATAATAAAATTAAATATCAGGAGCTAGACTCACCATGTATTCCATATTAGAGGCCACAGGGTACACTTGACCTCTCAATTTATTGTGCAGCATCAATATCTCCTGTCTGTCTGAGAATAAAATGGCTCTCTTGGATCTGGAGTGAGTTTCCTCATCCTGATATTTACTCAAAATGCTCTCCAGGTGACTTGAGTTGAGCAAGATAAAGCATTCGGCTGCCTTTGTCAGGAGCAGTACCCATCCAAGAGGAAGGATCCAAGGCAGGGCAGGATTCATGCCTCCTCCTCTACAGCCAGCCGAAGCGGAGAGGAAGATGACGGTGGGTTTTCTTGCAGAGACGCCCGTGGCTCAGCGCAGGTCTGGATTTGGGGGAGAAACAGGCAGTCAGAGCAGCGCCAGGGCAGCTCCCAGTGCACGTGACCCACACAACCCAGATTTTTGCTTGAAAAAGAGTGATGCCTACAGTCTAAGCAATTACCGTTCACCCCAACGATAGGAAGACCTGAACAGCACCATAAGTGATGGGAGCCCAGTTTATTACACCGAGGAACTCCACTGACGTGCTGGGAGCGAGCATTAGCCGGGCAGCACTCGGGCACAGCGGCAGATGCCTTCTCCAACCAAAGATGCCAGGGGTGCAGGTGTCACCCAGCAACGCCCAGCAGCTCCGAATGATCCCAGCTCCATCCCTTCACAGGCGGGAAGGGGAGACATCTGAAGCTATTCGCCCAGCTGTTAAAGTGCAGAACGGATACGAATAAAAGGGAAAGTAAAATTCCCAGCAAGCCAGATCGCAGAGGTCAGACATCAGGCAGAGCTATTTCGGAGGCCCCGCTCTGCCAATAGACTCCAGCAGAGCAGCTGCCAGACTCCGTGAAAGCGGCTGTTTATGTGAAATGTCACCGTAACGTTGAACAACCAAAATCCCTGCTGGCGAATGACGCACCGGGGTGTTCTCGCTGACGCATCGCTTTACGGCGGGCGGGAGCGCGGCCAGCGATATGAATTATGGCAGATTAGGAAAGGAGCCAGAGCACCCGTCCTCTCCTGGCCAGAAGATTAGGTGTTCCCATGCATGCTCGGTAGCCGTCGGCACCATGGGCTTGGAAGAGATGGTCTCAATTTGGTCATTACTGGGTTTGAATGGCTTCACTTAATCCCCATCCCCTCCCTTGCTCCATGGTGCTCCCGCTCCACCTGCCATTTCCAAACTCTTCCTCCCTTCCTCTCCCCCCAGCCCCGACTTCTCCATCTAATCAGCCTTGTGCATCTTGGCTGGTTTTATTTAGATCATGAACTATTCCGGGAAGGAAATATGTGCTGCTGCATGGCCCTGCAGCACCTAGTGCTCTTTAGGTGGGATCTAAGAGCCACCAGAGCAGAATCAATCCATCAGGGGCAATAAACATCCATACAGATGGTGCAAGCACAGCATCCCCTCTCCTTAAGGCTAAATTTTGGAAGAAAGCTTCCTCATTCCTGTCTTCAACACTAGGTGAGGATCTAGTTTTGACAGCACGGTTAAAAGACACGCTGAAAGCATTCCTACGCAGCGTCAGGAGACAAACCCCAGATCAGCGGGAATTATTCAAGAAGTTTCAGCCCAGTGACATGGGATTTGGACACACTGAGACCGGATGAGTTGGAAACCACCCAAGGCAGGGAAGAGCCTTCCAGCTCCCAGTTGGAAAAGCTAACTGGAGCACAAAGTCCCAACCCCTGTTCCCCAAACCCAGCACAAGAGCATCTGCAGAGGACAGTGGCAAGCACAAGGTGCGTTGCACAGGTGGGGACTCCCCAAAAAACCCGAGGCCATTGAGAAACCCTGAAAACTTGTTGGCTCTCTACACAAGAGAGACAAAGTCCCTGTTTGAGGCTTCTTTCTTGTACCGTATTAAGGCAGACGAAAACCAGCTGCCCGCAGTCTCTCTCCAGGCAGAGCATTAAGCCTTTGCCTCGGTAGAACAATGCAGGAATGTAATTTGCTCAGTTTAGGTAACGGCGTCTCATTATTTCCTGCTCTGCAGAGCAAGTCGAACACACACGCCTTGCCCCCAGCTCCAGGCACACCTGAGAGACAGGACGTTCGGTGGCATCGGGACAAATATTGCTGTAACCTCATCCTCTTCCCAGCCCTGTTTGTCGGCATTTGCTCCCCCCCAAGCAGCAGCCCAACTTTCTAACCCGGCTACAGAGGGGTAGGGGAGGCAAAACGAGCTGTTGCTTTTGTAGACTGTCTGACCCAAATTCAGGGAACAATTCCTACTTTGAGGCACTTCCCTAAGAGTTTAAAAATAGATGCTCTGCCACAGCCGTTTACAATGTGGCCATTTAGCACAAGCAATTTTAACTGCAGCTTGTCCTGTAGGTAGAGCGGGCAGGAACAGACCGCTCATGTACGCTGCAGCTGTACCCCCTCATTTGGCCGGGTGCCCTTTGCTAAATAGGAGCCCGTATCCACCACCCATTTAAGGCAAACACCGAACTTACAGAAAGGGCAGCTTGAAAAAATCAGCTGTAACATCTGAAAGCCCAGAGGAGCTGCCCCAGTCACGGCTGTGCAAGGAAGCCAACGCGTCTGGTTTCGTGCCCCAGCCAAAACCTTGCAACAGATGGTGCATTATTCTTCGGGATGTTCTTCTCTGTATCCCATTTGCAAGCGAGGGGATACTAGCACCTCTCTAAAATTAGGTCATTTTGGCACTATCTTCTTTTTCACTTGGGGTGTGCAGGTCCCTTCCTCTGCTTTGGCTCGAGGCGGGGAGCGCTGAGCCTCCAAAGGAAGGATAAAGCGATCAGAGAGGGACAGGGAGCGAAGAGCTCCCCGGCCAGATTAATTAAAAGCAGCAGACAATGCTCATGTTTCAGAAAGCTCTCATCGATTTCAGATGTTTATCCATTTGCCTCTCTTAATATCCTTGTGCCCAGGTGCAACGAAACACTCGGACACGTGTGAAAGCGCAGCCCAAGTGCCCTGCGGAGCTGGGGCAACGCCGCGGGGCTGCATCGGGAACCCCTCATCGGGGAAGACTGAAATCATATTGCCTTTGAGTTGGGATTTGACCTTATTCGGAGAAAATTATCAGCTGACACTCAGCTGAGTAAGTCTCTGCTGTTGTTTTCAAGGGTTCAAGAGAAGCATTAGCACAGCCTCCCTTTGAACACTTCAGGCCCTTGATACTGGTGCCAGGTAAACATCTGGGAGCCATCAGAAACGAGTGAGTCAGCAGAAACCGACTCCTTAATATGCTGTAAAGCCTGTCCAAACTGGGGACAAAGAGGAGGCCTTCTTCTGGGGTCTGAGGAAGTTAAAAAGCAGCACCGGACTTTGGAAAAGATTATTTTTAGAAAGCTATTTCCCCAGCTAATGGATGGTGTCTGCATTTCACAGAAAGCAGAAGAGCTGGTAGCATTTGAAGCCTGGCATGCCGCGCTGCCTGCTAAAGCCACATGCAGGCTGACTCCTGTACTTCGTTATGTCCTCGCTTCACCTTAGTCCATACGGCTATTGATCTTTAACTGCCTCCCTGGTAAAGTATAGGAGTGGATGTCTACTGCTTGGTTATGGGTGCCATTTGCAGCTAAAACATCCCGGGACCTGCGGAGTTATACATGGAACAAGCTGACAAGGCAGGAAAATGAAAGAGTTAGCAGGGGATACCGGCAAAGCATCTAAAACAGCAAAGCAGAAGAGAGTTAAACCTGGGATCAGCTTTTAACCTGTGCAAAGAAATCCAGAGATGAAGCCACAACATACTTAATGCATTAAACCCCTATTTCATCTATTTAACCGAGACGCACACACATGTCAAGCTTTGAAGAATTGTGTTGGCTTCAAAAGAAAAGTGGGATGACAAGTCCCTTGGCACAGGACATAACGTTGCCTGCACAGAACACACTATGCATTCAGCATCTTCAAGGCCACGGGCCAAAACATCTGGATCTTCCATTCAATCCGCTCCCCCAGAACTGAAGTGGGTGAGCTTCTACGCAAAACCACACGGAAAACCCACTGGTAACAGACATAACATGTGGTGATACTGTGAAATTCCTTTTAGACAGGACTTTAGAGCAGAGTTGCATAAACACAGGCTTCCTGGAGCAGACTAGATGTGCCCATGGGCAGTCAGCTATTAGAGGCTGCCACAGCATCCCTTAGATATTTTCTATTTGTGTAGAAATCCACTCCTGTACTTACAAACGCCTCCCATTCATTCAAAATTAACATTTATTCATCTTGCATTACCCTCTGCAAAGCATACATATGGGAAGGTCAGACAGTATCGTGCTATTTTATACCATTGCAGGCAACTTTTTGGAGAAGTTACTAAAATTGTGCCTGCTTAGAGACATTTCTTGCACACCCACACCCACCCCCCAAACCACATTTCAGAGGCAGGGACCAGAGCTCACACTTACCTCGCCGAGTACTTCCAAGTCCCCAGGAAACTGTAGCTCCTCCAAGCCTCCTTGTGGAAAATAAATTATATATCTGAAATATTTAAACTAGGAAGAGGAGGAAAAAAAAAAAGGATGAAATAAGCCTTAGGAGGTGTGAGGAACGCAAGGTCTCAGCTCAGCAGCTCGTACCAACTGCAGTCTCACAGAGCTCCCCAGTGGTATTTATGCTCTCCAGGCAAAGAGGACAACCCTGGATCATCCTGTTTGGCAACGGGGCTGGAGTAATAACGAAAAGGAGGGGGGGG
>VZTQ01000194.1:15854-62136 GCA_013400755.1 Pelecanoides urinatrix | reverse complement strand
TTTTTTCTTTTTTTCCTTTCTTCAGACTTTGGGCATTAGACAAGAATTTCTGTTGCATTGTTCTGGTACATTTCAGTGCATTAGCTGCACAGCTCAGCTGGCATGGTTTTGTTGGCAAACCAGGTTAACCCGAGGAGATGAATCATGCAATTTTTTAGTCTGTGAGCTTGCAAGATCAAGAATAATTTTTTTTTTTTTTCCTGGAAAAGAATTGTAAAACATGAGGAATGGAATGATTTATGACTGCTCCTAACTATTTCACTTGAATATGGATTGATTTTTAAACAACAAATATTCTGGTATTTATTTTTCTCTCTCGTTTAGTTTTTTCTTCGGATCAGGCGGAGGGAAATCTGATGGGAGGGCTTGCAAGATAGTGGAGTCCAGGCAACTGTGAAAAATTAAGTGCCACTTTACTTAGCTACAGAGAAGTTGTAAAGATCAACTGTAGAACAAATATTGTGGATTCAGGCTACTGGTTGCTTAAGGAATTTGGGATATTTGAAATATTTTATCAGTTTAATCTTTGATTAACTGTTGTCTTTCTATCCTGATCTGCAATTAAGAATCTCTGTAGAAAGCACCTCCATAAGTATTGGTGATTATGAGTGAAGATAATGAGGGTCCTATCATAAAATATGATTTTATTACTAGGGAGGGAGTGTGGTCTAGTTGACAGCACATTGGCTAAGGAGGTGTGGCTTCTGATTTCTGGAAGTTCATCCTTTGAAGAGGAAGCTTAAGTACAATGTTGTTGGAAAATAAGACAACCCTCAGGTGCCTCTTTAGGTATAAAAAAACCTCAGCTAAACTGAAGACACATAATCACTGTATCTTCTACTTCTGCTGCTAAAACTGGATTTGTTAAAATGTGAATCAATGTCTGTATTCATACCCAGATTTCCATCTATAATTTGAAGATGAAGTTGCATTCCTCTCACTGTAAATTGCCTGGAGATGGATTGATCAAAAATGTAAAGTCCAAATTCATTATAACCATCATTGTTTTCCTGCTGATTTTGGCTGCTCCTGGGCCCTGAGTAGGTGTTTTAATTGAACCAGGGTTTTCCTGGTGATTAATGCAGTCTGAATAGTTAAAATTATTATTAATTCAATACTTAGCACTTTTTTGGATTTCTCACAGAATCATTGAGGTTGGAAGGGACCTCTTGAGATCATCTAGTCCATCTAGCTTTGCAACATCTCCACAGATGCTGAATCCACAGCATCTCAGGGCAATTTATTCCAGTGTTTGTCCACCTGAAGAGAAAAAAAGTGATTTCTTGTTCAGCCCGTCTCAACTCAGGGCTTGTCAATAGTTTTAGAACCTATATTGGTCCAGGCAAGACAGCATGAACTGTCTGTGACAGCATGAACTGAAGTATATACCATGACTGCAGGATTTTGCCATAACGAATAAAAGTACCCTTTTAGAAGAACTTAAAAGTTGTTCACATTCAGATTGAAAATGTTCAGTGATTAGAGTACTCTTGCAGGATCTGAATTAAAATTCAGTCAGTCAAAGTCTCCCTTATTCCAACTCTGGACATTGGGCAGTGAATTACAAGACCTTTTGACACATGCTGCTTTTATTTTCCAGAAACAACATGAGAAAGAAATACAATAATTTTTTTTTCTCATTAGGAAGCTACCTTCAGACCTCTTTGGGAACTCTAATGCTCTAATGTTAAAGGATACTTTTTTCATGAATTTTTTTTTTCTGTCCTTTCTAGTCTGGTTGTGCTCATTCTTCATAGGGAACGTAAAGCTGTATTATGCTCTTTTAAATGCAAAGAAAATAATTTTTTTAAGAACAGTACCTAACTCCTATATAAATCACTTCAGAGGAGAGTTCAGTGTGAGGGGAGAAAATATTATATGAAAGATCCTTTAGATTGTATTGTATGTAAAATCTTTTATCACTACCAGAGTGATTAAAAAGCACAATTGATTTGATGGCCACAATTAACGAGAAGAATTTCTGCAAATCTCTGTAAATAAGATATAAAACTTGAAATGTTAAAATCAGCTTTGATTTGAGAGAAATAAATGTTGAAGAGCTTTTTGCAAAGCAATATTTGGAGTCTTTAGATAGTTGCACAGAAATGTTGCATCACTTTGTGTTTGCAAAGCTGAATTTTCCTCCACTATGTGAATGGTGTAAGTGCAGCTCATGAGCTGTCACAATCTGCCTTTTAACCTGCAGACAGGAAAGTTTTACAGTTTGTTCTCTAAACCAAAGCCAATGTCCCACTCTATTCTTTCGTCAGTGTTTCCTGATTAAGGTTGGGGTGCCCAAATTGTTAGACAAGTGATAACAAATCTGGCTCTATTTGGCATTGTTTCAGTGCTAGACATGATACTAAGACATTAACATCTTGATAAGATGTTTTAGTGTTTCTTATGTGGTGCTCCCTTGGTGACAGCAACCAAGTGGTAGTAATGTGACATGCTAGTGTAGATAACTTGCCTGTGGTTTAACCCAAATTTTACTTAGTTTTGCTTGAAGTGTAGTGTCTATACTCACTTAAAATGGCACAAGTTGCCTGTCATGTCTCCACCTTCATATCTCAGCTCTTTGAGAAACCTCCATAATGGGAGCTCTTAAAACGTCATGTTAGGGATGGTTACATGGTAAAGAAAGACTTGTATTTTCCATCTAGCAATAGGTGCTGCAGTATTTAAGTTACTGACACGAAGAAACTGTTGATGACTGATGCTGGCAGAAAACAGTAATTTTGATTTGAGGTCTATCTCACCAAAAGAGCTTTGACTTTGTTGCACTCTTGACTGCTTGTGTGGGTGTGTGTGTACGAGTATGGATGAAAGTACGTGAGTGTTTTTTCTGATCATTTTCCTGTGTTTGATGTCAACAGGAATCTACTGAAATAATTTACATCCTTGCCAGAGGTCCCAATCTGTAGTAAAGGATCTGCCCTGGGTACAGACTGGTGCTTCTTGTCACACTTTAGTTTGGTAAGAGATGATATATACACATGGAAAATACAATTTTCCATGTAACGTTTGTGTTTTAATTCTGAAACACTTCTTGTATGTACCTCTTACTTCCTTAACCTATGGGTTTGAAATAGCATAAGGTGCCTTAGATTAGTAGTAAAAGTGTACCTGAAGGAAATGAGTTTTGGGACAGATTTTGAAGAAAGAGAACCAATTACTATGTTTTTCTTGAAGAACTGGGTAAGATATTCCAGGTAGGTCTGAGGAGAGGGGAAGAATGGATGTCTTTGCTAGTGAGACAAAACCTGAGGAGCTACAATGTGTATTCAGCTAGCAGAGGAAAGACCACAGCTTTTGGGTACAAGAGGAAATAAGGGAAATTATTATTATTGATTGTGTTACATAGCACCAAGAGGGCTCAGTGGAGGTGAGGGTGCCACTATGTTTCTGTACAAAAGTACAGTGAGTCACAGTTCCTGCCTGAAAGGAAGGCTCCACTTAGGCAAGATGGAGAAACATTGAGATGAGATGAAAGGACAGGGAAGTGAAGTAGTGTGCCCAAGGGACACAGAGGATGTCTTGGGGTCCATTCTGGGCTCCTCTGGACTCATGATGACTGAGGATATGGAGACTTGGAGAACTATGCCATTAAAGATGAGGACATATAATATGGTCATTATGTGGGGGAGGGTACTGGAAGGCATACATTGCAGGCCTAATGGACAGAAGACTGGACAAAAAAAGGTGACTTTATTTGCAACTAATGGTTGTTATCAGAGAGATGTGAAAAACTCACTGTATAAAATGTATAATATTGCTAATAGTAGCATAGCTGGAAAAACGCATTGCAGTTATTGAATTGGAAGTTCTAAATTGTGGTCGCCTGGTTGATTTGAAGTAGTGCCTGGTCTGTACTGGTAATATTTAATTTACAGTAGTATATGTTATGGTTCCTGTGTTCATGGCATATCAGAATAAAAAGACTGGGAAGAAGTTCTTTCTGAGAAGTCATTCTTAAAGGAGAAAATGGCAAGAGGGACACAACAATTACTCTGAGTAAATGTATAGTGAAGGAATAACAATAAAATATACATCCTGGAGACTTGAAAGTTTTGAGTCTCTTTTACTGAGCGGTGTGGGAGCGTACACACCCTCACATAAAATAATGTGAGTAGAATGTTTCATTAAAAGTAAGCAGAAACAATAACTAATTTGTCCATTGAACTGTCCCAAGTTTCAGGTGTTAATGGATAAGCTATAAGTCTGCTCCAGCCATCTACTGCAAAATCTGAAGGGAAGTTTGGCATCTGTATAATCTTTATGGATGTACATGCCATATATTATTTATTTTGATTCCAAATGGTTCTCAATGTCAATTAGAAGAAGGAAGCTAGGATAATAAGGTGTGTTGTTTTTTTTTTTTTTTTTTTTTCTTCAGTCTGCTCTGATTAAAGTAGTGGTTGGCCTAAGTTAGAATTTCCTGAAGTGCCTAAAAAGAAGTTGGAATTAGAGTTGAATAAATATAGGAATTCTCAGAGAATGTTTCTAAGGAGATGCAAGTTGACTTCGGAGGTAATTTTTAACTCTTATGTTTGTTTCTTCTGCACACCTACAAAACGTGTTTTGTTTCATGTACGTTGATTTGTCATTCTGTGTTGCATATGTACGGATATTATAGGTGGTCAGTGGGGCTTTTATTTGCGCTTAAAAATGGGCTTATTTAAATGTTATTTCTTTGCAGCGGTATTATGTAAATACAAGATACCTTCTGGATGAGGTGTCAAAGCCCACTGCAGTTTGCACACTGTGACAGAGTATGACCATCCTTAGTCATGAAGACATATACAATGAGAAAGAAGGGTCCTTAATGCTAGAATAATTTAAACTCTGAATTTGCACTCTAAAATCCTAAATTCTAGTTAGCTATTGGATTCTTTCCCTGAACTTAAGTATATTATCATTATTGTAGGAAATTTTGGATTAAATATTTCGAGTGAGGGTAATTTGTTCTTAGAATCTGTTTATTCTGTTAGAAATGTCAATTCTGTAGAAACAGTGAGAATTCAGTTTGGTCTGTGGTTTGGGTTTGGTTTTTTTTGTTTGTTTGTTTTGTTACATATCTTGATTTGTTTGTACAGGCAAAAATAATGAAAGACCAATGAATTAATAAGACATTATAGGTTTTGTGTTCTGGTAAAGCAGTGAATTTGTAGTTGCAAACTTGAGTAAGAAAAACATTTTATGGTTTCACATGATGGAATTTCTTCTTTGTGGAAGCTACCTTTAGTAAGCTTTGCATAGGTCAAGATTTCCCATTTTTGTTTCTGTACAGTGAAAGAATGCTTTTCTAGCTATATCTTCTGTTGTTCTTTTCCTAGTCAAGTTAGTACACAGATGTCTTGTCAGGTATTGGTTGGAAGAAGAATGAAATATTATTTTCTGGTTATGGTTAAGTCCCAGCGAGAACCAAGACTGGCATTTTCCCTGGATTTAATGACTCACCTGAAATTTGAATGCAGATCTGTACTGGTGAATAAGAATGGCAAACAGAAGTGAAAATGTGCAACCTGTAATACACTGTTTCTAAAATGAGCAGAAATACCATGCAAAGATGGAATCTGAAGATTTAAGCAAAACAGGGATGTCACTCAGCATGAAGAACCAACTGTTTTCAGCTTATTTAGTATGCAAGAGCATACTTACAGATGACTCACAGTTAAAATGCCTTACATAAGATTGCCCAAGTATTTAGTTCACTTCAGGTGATGGAAAGACACTGTAAAAATAGTAATAAAAACTGTATCCAGTTGTTCTTACTGGTTTATAGAATTTTTCTTTACTTTTTTGGTCAGGCCCTGTATTACATTCATGGATATATGCTTCCTCTTGCCACCGTGGTCTTAAAATATGCAAATAATGCCTTAAAAGGAATAGTTAAATTATGTGAGACTACACTTTAAATTTATGATTTAATGTCAGAGGTTTACTTAGGAAATACAAATGCCAGGCTAAAGCAGTGCTTGCCATCTCAAAAGAAAGGCTATTCTAAGACTTCAGCTCTTGCTAACATAATGTGTTTTAAAAATCTGTGTATCTGCCTCTGTATTCTGCATCAGTGCTCCTAGTCAGGTAAGCTAGACTGCTTTTGTCCTTAATTGCAGTGCTTTTATATGTTGTGTTTATTTATTTACTCTAGATTACATAAGAACATAAAAATAACTGAAGGAATAACTGAAGACCAAGGGTTCCATGTAGGTCGGTATTGTATCTAATCCAGTAGAGGTCAATAACAGTAAGGGAAGAGGACAAGAATATACTTTTTCTGTCTCTGCCATGTGCTGTCAGCCTGTAGCGATTTGTGACTTGGGGGAATTAGACTTAGGCCTGGTGACACTGAATTTGGTAGCAAAATGAGTTCCGCAGCTGAAGTGGATGTTGCATGGGAAAGAAAGAGTCGCCTTCTGTTTGTTTTGAAGCTGCTGTGTGCAACTTCTAATTGATGATCCCTAGTTCTGGTACTGGAAAGGGCAGTGAATCATAACCAAAAATATTACTGCATGTATTTGCAACTATTGTAATAATTTTTATTTTGTAGTCTTATACGAAAAAAGGAAAGTTTTTGATTAATAAAATGAAAGTGGTTTTGATTAAAAATTTTTTTTTTCTTTTTTAAAATCTGTTACCCAGCTTTACAGCAGTGGCAACTTTCGGAAAAAAGGTTTTTGAGGAGTAACTGGAGTTCTTTGTGTATTTTTTTTTTTTTCTATAATTTCACATTCCCCATCTACTTTTCCCTTTTTGTGGTTCTTAATTTGCACTTTTGTGGAAGGATTTTCAGTTGCAGATTTCCTGACTTTTATAATCATGCACGTAGCCTTCATTCTGGAGGCTTCCTGACCCTTCGTAGCAGCAGCAGCAGCCTGTTTGTCTCTAGTTGTGGCTATTGGGGAAGGCATTTGGGGAATTAGAAATGTTGTCAAACATGCTTATGATTTTCACCTGAAAGGAAATCATTGCTACTTGCTTATTGTGTTTTCATCACTATGTTGAAATCTTTTTCCTCATGGATGCACTGCTACACAGTTTTGTCTCTGCATCCTGAGTGGGGTTTGTGTGGCTGGGTCCAGTGTTGGGAAGCCCCCAGCAGCATTGCTGGGGGTGCACAGAGAGGGTCACGGTGGCACTGCCCAGCTGGCTGCTGCTGCCTGGGCAGAGAAATCCGAAGTCTGCAGTAATGGGATGCACTGGATCCTTCTCGGTTGGAGGGAGCTGACAGGGTGGGGGGTGCGGGTCAGTGTGCCTTGAGGAAAATGATATGGATTAAGCACTGATATGTTTTGTTGGGGCTCTGGTTTCTGACCCTCTCCTTTGCCCCGTCATAACGTTGCTGCTCTCGTATATTTGAGAGTGAGATGCGGTTGAGTTGCAGCTGAAGAAACCTTTTGGAGTTGTGGTGCGCAGCTCTTTTTGGCAGGACAGCCTAAGAAGTCAACAGCAACTGTGATCAGATAGTCACGGGCAACACTGTAGCCTGATGGACGTACAAGGTGTGATCTTCCGTGCTGGCACAGGCTGCCTATTTTCCAGTGCAGGAGAAGAGATCCATCCCCTGGCATACCTGGATTGTGAGGACTGGCAGGATGAGAAGTGATTCAAACCCTGGCCTTCACGCAAGTGTAGGTGAGCAGAGCAAATAAGGAACAGGCGGTGGATTGTGCAGTGCTGCGAGGGGACAGGCAGTCTGCAGGAGGCTGCGGCTAAGTGCTCGCCCTTTAATCAGGGTGGAGGACAAACTTACAGTCTAAATGTTTTATCGGTAAGGCAGTAAAATCTCTTATGCGTCCTGTCTAGATTTGTTTTGCAGTAACGGTGCTCAGCAATTACAGGCGTCTTGTCTTTGAGTGCTGGAAAGTATTAGCTAGTAAATGCCAGTGTTCAAACAGTAAATTTTAGAGTTGGAAAATATATATATATAATTTTTTTTTAATTTCAGTAGTTGCAATTTGCTGTTGTGTTTTTTTTTTTTTTTTTTAAAAAAGAGCAGTATGGGTATTTTTAATCTGATTCTTATTGTACAGTTTAATCTATTCTTTAAATGGATTTTTTTACCTATGAAAGGCTACTGAGTTGATTAATATTAAAAGTGGGCTGCTGTCTTGAATTTGACAATAATACAAAATAAGAATTCCATTAAAACTAAAAATTCATAGTTGTTGCCACTCCATATGCTTAAAATTAATTATGATAATAAGCTAACTGCCTCCCAGTCAAATATTCAAATGCAGGCTCTTCTTGAAGCTCCCAGTCTGAGGTTAGGAAGACAATGAGATGAAGGGGATTTCCTCAGGCACCTGCTACTGCTCACTTTCCAGCCAGGCAGCAGACATGGTTTGTAACACCCCCTGTAAAGATTTAGGGAAGAGAGAAAACAACAGCTGCTTTTGTTGGTAGCTGAGCACTGCAAATGACAGTGTCTGTAAGTAGGAGTATGCACTGTGTGGTAGGCAAGCGGTGAGCATCTCTGGGCTCCTGATGTTCTGAAATAGAGGCCACTAATTCCCCCCTTTCAGTGATGGCACTTAATGCTTGGAGATCCTGAGGGAGAGAATTGAAAAATGCAAGGTTGGCTAAAATTACTGTTAATTTCAGGTGGAAAAATTGTAAGCTTTTAGGTTTCCTTTTAGTTGTGACTTTAAGAAAGGCATGTTTTTAAAGTTTGGTATTAAGACTAAAATTCTTCAGAGCACCTCCACTCCATTTTCAAAAGCAGTATATACTGAAAAGAATATAACATTTCATTGAAATTTAGGGGCAAAGGAAGTCATACATTATTTTTAATTATTAAGATATAAGTATGTGAGCAGAAAAGGCTTCAACTTTGGCCTTGAGGGTGATATTGTCATTTTGAGCTTTTGGATTTAAAAAAAAAAAAAAAATTAAATACCTCTTCCTGCCTGACAACAAAATGGAGAATTGTCATTATCTTTGTCATTATTATATATGGAAGTTTACACTACAAGTATGTCAAATAATAACATTTACACACACATATCTGAGTGTCCCCCGCTTTATCTTTTTTTTTTTTTTTTTTAAGCCACTGGGCTGTGTATTTGTTTTAAATGGTATGCATGTGTCCCTGAGGGATATGAGTACTGCCCTCCCACCCCAGATGTACTTCTCACATCCTTAGGCTAATAGGGAGAATGCTGCAGTTATGTTACTGCTCCATTTAAACAATAACTATTGATAAGAAATAAATACTTCCCAAATGGTGTCTGCATTATTTAAAGGTTTGGCAAGTTTTCAAGAGGATAGGCATGAATTCAACACTAAATTGCTGCTGCCTCTGTGGAAAATGATGAGCTGTGTCATTTGATCAGGGACGAAGTGACTATTGAGCAGGGGTGATTTCAAGCTTTTAATAATAAAGAAAAAATACCATTTGCCATATGAAACCATTCCCATAGCTTGTTTGTAAGGTAAATAATGTAGTTCACGTGGTAGGGTGAACCTATAGAAATGTGGGTTTTAACAAACTCGGTCACTGTCTGTTTCCCTAGAAATCCTCATTAGTTGCTTTATTGCTCTTTGCTGCTGCTGGTATCCTTGCCCACCAGTTTGTCTTGTGGAAACACCTCCCTGTATTCCCTTGCAGTGCCCTTTGTATAAGAAGCAGAGAAACAACTTTCCTGATGCGTTCACTGGCCTTTTTTTTTTTTTTTTTCTTCCCTCAAAGAAGAAGTCACGAAGTGCCATTGTCCGTATTGCACTGATGGGAAGATAGTTGCATGAATGAATGGAGGTCAGTTGCTACTCTGTACAAAATTACAATCTTTAATGATCTGTTTTTCTGTTTTGATCAGGCTTGTACAGTACAATTCAAGAATTTTACTTTATACTAGCACAGTATAATAGCTCAGGCAGATTTTGACGTGCTACTCTGAACTGAGCTAAGTATCTCCAGATTTCTCTACCAGAAGCCTGTGAGACTTGCATTTTGTACCTTTGACGGAAACAGTTTTGCACTGAGAAGGCTTTTGCTGTGGTATCTGCTCCATGATGAAGATATTCTCAGAACTGCCTGATAGTTAAGGCTCTCACTGATTTTTACTGGCAGCTGTACCTACCTTTTTTTTTTTTAAAGTCAAATGCTGAATATGTAAGAGCTGTCTAAAAGTGGTGATGGTAGACACAGTTGGCCATTTCTGCACTCCCTAAACTGCACGTTGTCTCTTGACATAAGTGTTTCCTGTCTTATTTTTCACTCTTTCTGAAAGTGCCATAGCCAAAGTGTCTTTGAACTGAGACACATTGCAGTGTTAGCTGTGGTTGCTGAACCTCAAAGAGCCCACCGCTGCTCTTTGGTCTCACTTCCCATGTTACCACAAGTCAAAGTTTTGCCCAGTGATTCCACTCTTCCATGAGAGATTGTCTTACTTGTCTAAGGCCGAATAATCCGTGACTACACCAAGCCCACTAAGGTACAGTTAAGCTAAGTCATGTCTCTTTGAAAGCAAAGCCAAAACCCCTAAGCAGTTAATATTCTGTTATGAATTAGTAATTTCCTTTGACAATATATTCCTGTGGCTATTTACCCTCACAGTTAAAACCCATGCTTTCTTTTCCTATGACTTTTTTCCCTAATTCGTCCTCTAGTGATGTCTAATTACCAAAAGATAACTTTAGAATGCATTCATAACCTTCAGCAGTATAAACGCTTGCAGTCCTTCTGTGAGATAGAACTGCAGTCTAGTTTGTGCCTTTCTCAGGTTTAATTTCGTGTCTGTGTGCAGGTGATTTTTCTTATGCAGTGGCTTCACCATATATTACATTCAAATAGACACAGTCATTTCCCATGTCCTTTACTGTATGTATATCTCAGCTGCTCTCAGTAAAGATTGTCTACCTCAGGACTTTACTGGAGAGGTAGTTTCTCCTTTATAACCATCTCTGGTTTTGATCTCATTATGAATTGTGTTTTGGGTTTGGGGCATGTTTTTTTTTTTTTCTGTAATTTCTTCTTTTATTGTTGTCAACTAACTTTTCAGTTTCCTCCTATAATTCAGTAATGATTTATTTCTGATTTTATTGCATTTTTTCCATTTTTTTCTCAAATAAGGGTCACTGATGTGTTCTTTTAATTTTTTTTTTAGATATTTAATTACTGACAAGTGATTAAATACCAAATCCATTTCAACTTGTTGTCAGTGGGAATACTGTTGTATTTCCTTTTTTCTGGTTTACATCTCTCAGGTTGTTTACATTTTCTGTTCACCTGGTATGAGTAAGTTATTGTTTATGCATTTCAGAGGAAATCCAGTATGTGCTTTTTATCTTAATAATGTCATGTGATGTCTCCAGTGTAGAGTGTGTGAGTATTTTTGCAGGTGTCTGAATGTTTAAGCACAGCAGCTTGGGTTATGTAGTATAATAAAAAAATAAACTGTAGATTTTTTTTTATTATTATTTTTAGTTGCATGACTAAACAAATTTTATTTTGTTCACATGATTTGCAGTGTACTGGGACAAACAAGGCAAAAGGTATTTGTCCTACAAATCAGTGCACCAATAGATACCTACCGTAAAAGCTTGTGGTATTGATCTTGATTTGCAATATCACAAGCGAGCCTGAATGCAGTCTGGTTGTTATGTGACGTGCAGAATGTCCCACAGCAGTACATTTTAATGAGGTAAAGCACAGAGGAAGAGTGGAAACTGGTTCAATTGTCAATTTTTAGGGAGCAAATAGAAAGTGAGCGTGCTTATCAGAGTCTGTCTGATACAGGACTGTTATTAAATCTTAAGACTTCTTACGTGAATGATTCTATAAATTCACTTACAGTGGAGATTTGTCTCCTGCTGTTGCTTACGTAATGGTGATCTCACGTAGTTCATCTCAATGTGAAGAACCTGGAGTGCATGAGTAATTCTTGTTTGTGTCTGCTGGGAAGAAAAATTTATAGTGTACATTGGGGCGGGGTGTATATGCAATTTTTCTTTATGGAACAACTTAAAATAAGGTGCCTGCATATGCACATGTGAATTTGTTGTGATTTAAAATATGCACATCAATACAGTCTTTGTGTTTTCATTGGTCAATTAAGCTAAGATAGGGCTCAAGAAGGGGGTTGAAATGACAGTAATGTAAAGGCATCTCTTTTCAGGAGTTGTACCCTTTGCTGTGGTCATCTTGCTGTGCTTGGTTTATCCTTAATTTTTCAATTTCTTTCATTTTCCTGTGCGATCAGGACACAGAGTGGAGCTTGAGAGTATAGTGCCAACAGTATTCCATAGTTGTAGACAGTACCAATAATGGAGTTAATTTATGCTTTGTAAAACCCTACAAAAGAGAGATTGAAGTAGAGAAATTCTTAGTCTGTTAGTTATGTTTTAAAGCCAACAATATAAACAACTTCAAACTTTAAAAAGTCTTAGCGTTATCACAGCACCCCTTTGCTGTTTCTCAATATGGTAAGTCTTCCCTGTGCTTGAAGTGATTTGTATCTCTTTGCTGCCTGTGTTGTCGACAACCGTTGTACTGAGGCTTCTAGGTTAAACTTACATGTGCTATAGTAAGTGCTGCTTCTGTCTGAGGAGACAAAGACATGTCTCTTCGTTGGAAAGAGCCTTTGTTTGCTTAAGTGACAAGCCAGGGCTGTCTAGCACCGTTTGCAGAGGGTTTCAGCGAAGGATATGCTTGGTGTGGCTTCTTCCCACCCAGGCTGGATAAAAATCTAGACCTATTTTCCTTCTGAATTCAGGTCTCTGTTTTCAGTGCAGTTAGCTGTATTGTGGTTCGCCAGGTCAGGTACTGACACAAATGAGGGTGGTGTTTTTTCTCCCTCCGTCAATAAATATTAAACCAAGAACACTGAGATTACTTTCCAAGTGTATGTGTGTGCACCTTGGGCTGTCTTTGCTTTGGTTCCAGGCATTATTGTTGGGTATGATGTTGAAATATACCCTGTTCTGAGACTGGATTTTCCGCTGTTGAGTCCCCTAATGACAATAATGGGCAGGTATACCACAGCAAGGGTTGATACTGTTCAGATTTGATTCCAAAGTTTGACTCATTCTTAGATCTACCAAATTTTTCAGAAACCCACAAACTATCAATGTCATTATGGCCCCAAACTGCCAAAATGTTCTCTGAAATACTCTGTATAAATTAGCATGAGAGATTTGTTCTTTTCTTCATAATGAAAACCATTATCTGTTTAAACAGATGTTAGGTGTTTATTATGGTTTGTCTTATTAATACCTGGGTGTAAGAAATGAAGAATAATAAAATGAAGAAATTCTTATTAATTCCTGACCAACCATGATTAAAGGCTCTCAGTTGGGCACTTTTCTTTTAATTGTTTGTCTTCAGTTTGACTTCAAGCCTGACTGATTAATTGAAAAGGAAGATTTTCAAATATTTAATTTCAGGACCCTGAATCTATTTGGAAAGTTTATTGATGTTCTCGGCTGTGACCACTGTGGGAGGGGTACCAACATGGAGGCTATGTTGTCTGGACTTGGCCTCTATAGTATTTGAGCATGCTGTGTTTGCTAAGACACCACAGAATTCAAAAGCAGCAATACTGATTTGAGTTCTCTCTGCCTTTAAACCCACAACTTCCGAAGCTGTAAATTTCTGTTTATCAGCCCTTAGCTGTCCCTAATACAGTGTAAACAAGAAAAATTCAGTGTTCCCATCCTGCACAAAATTGATGCACAGTGATTTTTGTTCAGTTTTAAAACGGTAAGTGAATGCATGAACAAGGACACTGATAAACTTGGCTTTCTGTCTGCATATCTATGAAGTGTCCCTGCGAGCTTTTATGATTTGTCTTTTAAGTCCTTCTGTCAGTGGTAGAATAGATTGATCCATAATTCAGATTATTTTAAAAATCAAGTAAGCGTATGTAAAAATTTGTAAGTAAATGACTTTTTAATTGTTTTTTTTTCCCCATATAGCCAAAATGAAAATGCATAGTAGATTTATAACTTAAACTTCATATCCCTGGTAGCAGAAGCTACATTTACATATGCTCAAAAAATAGAAGAAAATTACTTACATAAGGCAAATCCAGTAGTTTGCTTTGCCATGAGATCAACTCATAGCCTGCTCAGTAACTTAAATTTATTGCTAGCCTCCTTCTCAAAAACAAAAATTTGGACTAAATCTTTTCAACTTGGAATTTTAGGCTTTATTCTTTGCTTTTAAAAATCAGATTGTATCAGATTGTGTCTTACATAGCTGTGTCTAGGATGTCCAAGTGCTTGACTGTTTGCTCTGATTGGAGGGCTGGCCTGGATAGTGGGAATTTCAAAACCGTGCATCCTTAGGACTTGCTGTCTGTAGCTGCTGCTCTTCCACCACTTCTGTGTAACACTGAGCAACTTTGGACCAACTTTTCATAGTTGGTTGTGTTTTCTTGACTGTCTGATGTGAAATACCTAGACCTGATTTGGAGAAGTGCCAAGTGCTCACAGGTGCATCAGAAATCAGTGTTGGATGTGTTTCGAACATATAAATTGTTACTTAATGGTAAGTATTCCAAAAGCACTGCTCCCAGGCAATGTCTGTTGGGCACTCAAAATTAGTTGGTCCTTTCTACATTCAGTTGGTCTTGAGTATTTTTCCCTGTTTGTGTGATGACATTTTACCTCAGACGGCTTCTGCATGGGATTCTTCAATGCCTGTGAAGCTGTGAGGTGCTGAAGTGCTGTGTCCTATAGAGAGAGCACCTGGCAGGGTATGAAATCTGCTGGTGGATGGAATGAGGTGGTGTGCAATAAAGATGACAAGACATTGGTGCATGTACTGAACACCAGAAGTGGAACAAACTATTGAACATCTTTCATTCTGTGCAATTACAAGGCTTCATTCTGTGGCAGGAAAAAAGATCTTTGCTCATAAAATTATTAACAGCTACTTTGTAATCCATATCTATATATGAGACAAAGGATGCAATGATACTACTTGGGGAAAATCCAGAGGGAATTATCAAGTGCTATGGTAATTGTACACATATAGAGTGGTCTGTTGGAGCAATTACAGCTGTTATGCACAGCTTGGCCCTCTGAGAAGTCCATGTTTACTGAAAAGCTATTTGCCCTTTCTCTTTTTCTTCAGTTAATTCAGTACTAATGCATGGATCTGGTGCTTTCCTTCTTGCTGTCTTATCTGTGGTCTTTTTCTTCATGCCTTTTTAAGTTGCATGTTCAATTGAAGGTAGGTTCCACATCTTCTTCTTTACAGTGGCTAACTTATAAAGTGTACAGTAGCTCAATTTAACTTGGAGAAATAAAGAATCTTACTGGAATTGCATCTCCACATACATTTGGCAATGTAAATGTGATTTTTATTTCTTCCACTCCCTTTCACCTTGCTGCAGGCATTAGCACATACAGAAAGTCAGTGTAGAATAAGTGTAGTGTAGAGTTTCTGCTTATTTTGCACAAGTGTAAATTACATAATACAGGGTGCAAGAAAACAGAGATTCAAGATTTGTATCTCTTTTTATACAAGTAGCTACACTTTCTTACATCTGGTCAGGAAAGTGCACCTTGTATTTCACATTCCCTGTACTAGAAAATCATGGAGTAACCTGTCCAATGTTTTCTAATATTATCAGGTAGGCATCCAGCAGTTAAGTTTATAGCCCTCACAAGAAAGCAATAAGTTCCAATATGTTATACCTATGCTATGTCAGAGAAGATAAACTTTTTTGCATTTTTAAATTGTGGTGGGTTTTGTACTAACTAAAGCAAGTTATATGTTTGCTGCAAATAAATATGCAAATCTTCTGCCATTTTCAGAAGCAGACTTTGTTTTAATGTTTTCTAAGAAATGGTATAATGAATGAATAAAATGAACATCTAAAAACTTTTTGTTAGTATCTGGCATTACTAACATGCATAAAGAAAATGATCAATTTTATTTCTAACACAGATTGGGATTAAAAACTACATAAAGGATATAGAAGAGTATAATACATTCGCTGGTTTATGGAGCAACAGATCTCCAGAGATGGATGCAAATCTGAAATATGTGCCAAGTGAGATTTTTAGGTGTGGAAAAATAGAAACATTAGGTGAACTCTTCAAGCCTGTGGCTAGGGCTCCTCTGCATTGTCTCTTCTAATAGTGCTTACCATCTTAATCTTTAGGAACATGTGGCCCAGGTTTGTGTAAGGGGAAGCTGACTGAGTGAGATGGACTTGAAGGCTTTACCTCTTGGATCCATGATGTACTTTTTTCTCTTCTAGGTGACTGCCTAAGAAATAGGTTTTGTTTTTTGTTGTTGTTTTTTTTGTTGTTGTTTTTTTTTTTTAAGAATAGTTTCTCTGTTTTCTATTTCCAACATTCTAGTGCAGGCAAGTATCTTTTTATATTGTAGCAACATTTATGCTGAATGACAGATTGATAGGTTAAACAGTAAGTCTTAGAGGCATTCTTTCTATACAGTTACCTTAGGTTTTCCTCCTAGGTGTGTAAAATAAAACTCTCAAATTTAAAAACTGTTGTTCTATTTACCCTGTAACAGTACCAGGGGAGAAAAAAAAAAGCCAGGGCAATGTAGGAGAAATATGGATTCGATTAATTTTTTTGCACAGACTCCTGGCTACTTTGACTGTCTCTTGGAAGAGGTCTTTAGAAATTCTCTGCCTCCAGAGAGCTTGCTTTCATAGCAGCTATAGCTCTTCCAAATTGACTCATGGCAAAAAGTTAGTCTTAAAATCTTCTGTCCCATCTGCCAACTTCTCAACATTTTACAGGAAACTCTTCCCAAGAGTGTCATTATATTCATCCTAGTGTGCTGGTTAAAAGAACTCTGGCTGTCATTGGGACACTTGCCATCTGCAATGTGGAGAGAATTACAGTCTCTAATATAGTAAGTGCTGGGAACCTCAGTGGAAGATGTGGGCCCCCTTTGTGCTAGGCGATTCATTTAAAAGAAAAGAAAAAAAAAAAGCCTAATTTTTGGTCTTGAGAGCATGCAATTCACATTTTAGCCAGAATAAAATGGATTAAAGATATTAAAGGTAAGGATGAGATAATAATAAAGCAGAACTAAGGAAAAGTTACAGTTTACCACAGCGTAAGCTGGAGTTAAGAGTAGTGAATTGACTTGTGAGATTGACAGCTGAGGTAGGTTTCTTTCTTCAAGAAATAATGGGGGAAACCCCCTCCAAATCAAGTAGCTTTTGAATTAAATTTTACTTTACTTGTTCAGATGGTATTTTTACACTGTAAAAGAATCGCTTAGTTTCTGGTCAACCCTGGAGGAATTGTAAAAGCAAAACTCCCTTCCTGTGATCTGTGATAGCATTTCATGGAGAGAACTAGATTCTATACTTTCCATCTGTTCTTTAGCACTGTCAACTGCTAGACACTAACTCATCCTGCTGTTAAGACTAGGAAGTCCCTTTATTTACTGCCCATTTCTGTCCTGAGTTTGAGTCCAGCTGGCTACCCAGGCTGCAAGGGAGGACTGAAGGAGAAAAGCTGCTGCCACTGCTAGCAGCGGAAAGATCTGCAGGACGTCTTGTGAGAACGGGTACTTAAACAAGCTGGTGTTATTTTTCTGGGCAGGATTTTCAGATAGCTTCTGCTTCACCTGATTTCTGTGCTGCCAAAGTTGTAAAAAAAGTAGGTAATTATCTAATTAAACTAGAAGTTGTTGAATTTTATTTTATATGTAGGATGGTTAGGATTAATATTAATTCAGATACCATCCCTATCAAAATTTTTTCAGAATATGTAGGAAATTATTATTCTAGTATGTTTTTCCTAGACAATATTGTATTTTCAGGTTTAGAATGATCGAGTAGATGAACAGACCACTGGGACAATAAAACAGTCTTCTCATTGTTACTGAACTTTTGTGTTGCCTGGATACTGATTTCAACTAAATACATTTGGTTTGTACTTATGATTTTTAAAGAGATTTAATCAGAAACGAAAATATTTGTATAACATTCCTTAGCATTGCATCCAAAAATGGTCACAAACTTCAAATGATAAATTGGATGGTGAATTTTTACTGCTTGTTAAAAATCATTCTGAGATTTTCACAGTAGGAATAATTACCTTTTTACTTAAGAATAAATATTTTGACAAAATGTAACAAACTTTGTTTGAAAATTGTTTCAGAGTGAGAAAGCTGACTTAACTGGTATTTGTGGCTCTCTGAAAAGATTTTACTTACCATTATTTTGTTTTTGATGTAGAAACATGAGTAAGTTTTCTTCCAGCCATCTGGTGACCTCTCAAAGTATTTATACCATAAATTAGGAAATACAGCTGACTTTGTGTTTTGATTGCATGACTGGATTGGGGCAAATCTTACCATGTATCCATGGTATCTGTGATACATGGGTTTGTCAGGAGTCTGTTCACTGATACAGCTATTCAGTGGAGAGGATAATCATATGATGCCTTTTCCTTTCCATAGTTAATTTTCTAGGCATTGTGCAAACTAATGAAATTCATTATTGGTGAAAATTCTGAAAGATAATATTCCTTTCAAAACCTGAGTAACCTTTTAATTTGCTTGTATTGATTTCCTTTCTTTTAAAAAAAGGATGGAAAGGAAAAGAAATGCTGCTGCTTTCAGTACTATGGAAGAAATATATAACATAGCACATAATAAATGTGTATTGACAGCAGAAGCACAGATGTATATCGTAGTGGGTGCTGAGAGGGAAATTGAAGCAGCTCTTATATTCTGGCAGTTAGATAGGATATTATTTGCCTGCATTCTACTTCACCTGGAAGGACATAAGTTTTCATCCCAACTCCTTCCACGTCTTTTCCAAATCTGTGCAGCAAGATTGAATAAAATCATTATTCAGAAAGAGGACTTCATACGAGAATAAGAACAGGGTGGAAAGAAGCAAAAGCTCCTTTGTATTTAAAATAATTTGGAAGGTATAGATAAGAACAGGTACAGATTTAAAATCTGCAAAATGTCAAAATACCAGAATTTCTTAGATGATACTGTTGTTATGGGGATGGGTTAAAGTATTTATTTGCATAGTGGTGTGAAAGTCAATCTTACATCTAGTCATTTACTTTTTAAAAAATTTTATCTCACCCATTGCATCGCATTATTTTTGAAGTATGTTAGTCTAAAATTGCATACCACTTGAAAGTAAATAGCAGGAACATGAACAGATTTGAAAAACTGGGAATGGAAGCCTGGAATTAATATTGATCTAATGTCTGCCATGTCTCCAAAATGAATTGAATAAAAACATATTTTCGCTGCTCATCTTGCTTGCTGGTGGGATGATGATTTTAACTTTGTACAATGTTGCCATTTTTTCCACACTATATTTGTCTGATGTAACAGATGAGGCTTATTATTAATTACTTTCTCCCTGGTATGTTCCCAAAGAAATTTAATATCAGAGGCTTATCAGTAAGTTATATTTGGGATGTGCAATATTTTGAATTGGTGTCTTTAACAAGTAACAGTTTATTGGAGAATAGCATTAGCAAAAAGAACCTGGTTTCTTAATGCTCATTTAGTAATGGCAAGTGAGTTATGAAGATGTGAGGGACAAATGGAATGCCATACCAATTATTTAATTCAGCTGTAATAACTTCTAATGTGTCTTTGTACATGGAAAGTAAATCATGCCTTCTAATTTACTAATTCTCTTTATTTAGTAACTTTGATTATGTTTTGCAAAGTAGAATTCTTGTGAAATATTTATTTCATGAGAAAAATGTAATTAATGAAGTGACAGTGAATTTATATAGCTTCTGTAGACTTCAGTAATGGACATGAAGATTATGCATCATCTCTTCTTAGGGGGCCTTGTGAAAAAGTTTTCCACATTATAAGAGTACATTTCCAATAATATCAATAACATTCTGAAAGTTACCTGCAAAATAGCATTACAGACAGTATACACAAACTAATACAAGACTATCTTTAGATTGGTGAAACCGCCCAGGATGAATAAACATACAATGTATGCGTGTGCTCACGTGAGTGTTTCATCAGAGGGTTGTGTTAAGATGCATGCGGATGAACTAATATTACTTCTTAATCACCTGGAAGAAATAATTCCCCTACTAAAGGTATTAAGAAAGGCTGTTCTAGCATTTTCTTATGCCATATGTGCAGCCTCTTGCTTAAATTATATTTAAATTCTGATAATTAACTGATTTTTTTTTTCAAAATAAGCATATATTAAATTAAGAGAATCAAGTGAATGTTACATTTTAATTCTGTTAATGAATAGAAATCTAATGCATTATTTATTAAGAGATAAGGAGGTGTATTTCATGTGCCTAACTCTTCTTCCTCTGAGAACTTTTTCTTCATTGTTCCTTTATTAAAGCTTCACTTGGCATGTAAATTCCAGTAGTGCTTTGACAAAACTGCAGTACAGAAGTTGGTATGTGTTAGAAAAATTGCACTGTTTTTCTGTCAGTTTGCAGGAGTTGAGGATGAAGACATTATTATATGCTCATTAAATTACTTATTTTCCAAGTTCCAGGTTCAACTTAACGTTAGATGTCTAAAAAGCAAATTACTGGTCAGTGTGTTATACTATTAGCATTAAATGAAATGAGATGATGTGGCCACAGGTGAATTTCTTTCCTAAGTGCCCTACAAGAAAATGTAGCAAAAAAAAAATTAATAAAAAAAGCTCTGGCAGAGCTTTGATGAAAGCCTATAAACCAGATAGTCATGAGGAAAAAAACAGGAGAGCTGCAGGTAAGACTTTATTTGGCTTTGGAAGCTTTGCTTTCCTGAATATTTGATGAAACAGACTGAGATCTCTGCAGTACAAGCCTAGTCAAATCCCTGTGGGCAGTTAAGAGTTAGCTGTCCTTTCTGGGATTTGCAGTGTTTGAATCTCCCCAACATCCCTGTCTGATAGAGAGAAGAGAGGGGGAAGCAGAGACAGCAGTGAACATAATGAACAATTAACTTAAACAGGACTGTTTGGACTTTGGGTTTCAGAATGCTGATACTCCACCAGCAAAGTAACCCAAGACAAAGTTCTGCCAGTAAAAGAAGATATTTTAATCAACCTTCACTCAGGAAGAGTAGCACGGTATATAACAGTATGACTCAAACTTCGCATGCAATAAAACCCCCTTTTAAACTACTATTGGAACATAAGGGAGTAAGCTCTACAGCATAACATCATTACATCTGTGCCCTTGCTGTTTGGAATAACTTAATGTTAAACAGAATTTGACAAAGTTAGCCTCCTCACACTTCTTACAAGGGATGCAGTTAACCTGTGGATGAGATTTTAACTACCACTGCTATCTGCAGAGAAGAAAATATTAGCATGTATGGCCTAGATTTTGGGAACAATAGAAAACACTAAGAACTTAAATGCTACTTGAAAATCTTGAATGTTTTCATATTGCATATAACAGCCAACTGAAATAGGGAGGAAAAAAGTGTGGAAAAAGAATCCACAGTTACGCACTGAGGATTTTGTACAGGGCTGATGGGTACCAAGTTGGAAGAAATGCAAAGGATGAAAAAATAGTGACCAAGAAAGCAGATGGGTGCTTTCAAAGGGAATGAGAAATAGATTAGAGAGGAAGAACAGAGTTAAGAGATAGAACAGGGCAAAAGGAATGACGAGAGAACTACTGTGTGATAGGAGCAGGGAAGAGCTAAGGCAACTTTTGGAAAGAAAAATAAATAAAAGACATATGGAGGACAAAGATGTAAGCAGAGACAGGAATAATAAAAAGGGATGGAGAGGGAGAAACAAAAAAGAATAAATATAAGGAGGAAGGTTGAATAAAATCCATCTTGCCAAACCCAGAAAAAAAATCTTTTTTTTTTAATGCATATAAAAGCTACTGTGCTAGATGTATGTTAACTGTGTAGCTCCCATCCTGTCCTTTGATCTGAGGAAAGAATGGAAGGGCTGTCAAACAGTAGTGCATACAAACTTACTTATAAGAATGGAGAAATATCACCCTAACAATAATAGAAAAAAAAGTCAACTTGTTTTCTTAATTTTTAGTGTGAAGATTTGAAGTACTATGGCATATCTCTTGGTAAAATCAGCATATTATTTTGATGACATTATGAATTGTATTTATAGTGGTCATAAGTAATGTGAGATATTGCTGATATTCTTTCTTTGGTGGTTTTAGAATGTACAGTTTGTATAAGTGCATGAAGAGACCACATGCGTGTATAATAATTATATGTGGTAGAGATGCAAAGATTTCTCTATTTTGAGAAGTGATTATATAAACTGGGAAATTCTGTAGCCAATCTTTACTTGAAAATCAGAGAGGCTGAATAAAACATAAATTTTATATAAAATACAAACTTGCAAGAACTTTACAGGGTTACCTTTAAGTTCGTAGGAATACAGCTATATACAAGTTGCCATAATTCTCCTAAGTATTTTATTTCAAGCTGCAAATAGTCTTCTAAAACATATATTTGTGCATAAACTTGTGGTAAGTATTAGTGTCAGAGTTATTAGGCTAATAATAATGATTGGGATAGAAACATGATTTAGTTTGCTTTTTCTGCTCTGTATATTCCCAGTCTCCTGGAAAAATTGATGCTAAACAGATCCGCACTTTCGCATGTGGAACTGTCCAAAAAAAAAAAAGAAACCATTGGAAGGTTTCTTAATCCTTAATCAAGCATAAGTATTTTGATCTTCCAAAGTACTATGGCAGGAAGATACGTTTGAACTTAAAAAAACTTTTTTCTTTGTGTGTGTATGTGTGTGTGTGCGCGTGTGTGAATACCCTCGGTGTTGAAGAGAAAGTTAAGCTTAAATATGAAGACTTCCTTCATCCTTTACAAATGTGACAGTGGGGGCTGGAGCAGAACTCAAAGGAGCATCTAATACAAATATGCTGGGCAAGAATGAGACCATAGCAAACAGCTGTTACTTCTGGGCATTCTAGCACATATATATAAAATATTTCAGATCATGTATGTTTCTGAGACAAGGAAAATACCTGTGGTGTTACGTGGTAACAGATTTATCTCCTCTTTCTCTGCTGTTTTGAAAATTTAAGAAAACTAGGTGGCCTTCCATTGACATAATACAATTTAGGTGATCTTTCAGATATAAAGGTTAGGTTAGTTATGTGTGGGTTTTTTTTTGTCATTTTAAAAAAATTGTTCTTGCAGCTGGTCAAATTGGAAGAAAAATGTGAAAAGTATTATACAACATATCTAGTTCACTTATTTAGATACATAGTCCCAGGATGTGAGCTTGATTTTTATAGTAATTGTTATGTTGCTATTTAGTACACTGAGAATGATATCAAACAATTATTGAAACGGTCTTCAAATTAATGTGTAATTGTGATATCTAAAAAAAAAAAAATCTGATTTCACTTATCGTGCAAGAGTATTTTTGGAATCTAAAGTGCTCTGGTCTGTTCACTATTGATATTGATGTACCTTATAACTTCAAACTGTCAACCAAAATTTTCCAAAATGGGATATTCCTAGCTTCATGCTTTGCTGTCTGACTTTCAAAAGAACCTGAGTAGGCCAATGCTACTCTGAAGGATTTACAGAAGATATTGTGCTTTTTCTGTCATTCAAATCTTTTTTTTTTTTTTTTGAACCGATGTTTTCTTTATGAAAAAAATCTTTCTTGATTCAGAAAAAACTCTTAGAATCTTACTAAGGACCAGTAGGTTTAAGGTACATGCTTGAAGCCAGGATGTGCTTCAGTGCTTTCTTGAATTGAGGTATCAAGAAAGTAGTGTTTTCCCCTTAAAAATCTCATTGTAACAGCAAAAGAACATCTTTGCAGAGACTAAAAGACAGCTCTATTCTGAGAGAAAGCTGCTTGCTGATTCGCAAAAGGCAAATGTTAATGGATTTACACCCTTAATGACTGATGTACAATAGGGATAAAAAATGAGAAGAGAAATGCTGAAGTGATTCCAGTGTGATTACATCCAAATTATATTGCTTGTTTCTTTCAGAACAGAAAACAATGGCAGGCTAATGAGAGCTCTACTTTTTCTTAATATGATAAAGCTATTAACCAACTGGATCTGCAAACTTTTGTTTCTGCAGTTTGCATCTGTTCAAATGGCATTATAGAGATAAATATTATAGAGTTAATTTCTATTAGCTCCTGAAGTCACATAAAAGCCTAGGAAACTACTGTGGATGCAGTTATATTTTCAATGATGCATTACTTCATCCAGCCTTAGGTCTAAAATAATAGCATAAAGTCACTATCTGGCCATTATCTCCTTTCAGTAATATGCTGCTTTTTCAAATCCATCATAAAATTATTTATGGATTATTTGCAGAATTCATTCCCTTCTTTATATCAGGTTTCAATGAAGATAATAGCAGTCAGGGACAAGACAACACTAAATGTCTTCATGCAACAGTGCTTTTGTGCAGTAAAATAATCTTATCACTTCTGGGAATGACACTGAGCAGGTTAAATTATGGACAGACAAGGTTGAAGCAGAATGCAGGGTTTTACGTGTGTAAGCTTAGTGGTGATTAAAGTATTTAAGTCAGCCAGGGCTGTAATCTGAGACTAGTGTTTTCTGATTAATACTTGTTGGGGTTGGGAGTGGGGGGTAGGGACAGGGACTAGGAGGTATCTTTTTCCCCAAGCTGGAAAACGTCAGCATCTCATTTTGAAATGTTTAATTTTTGTGTTTCTTCTTTTGTTACAATAACTTATTTCAAGGGCCTCCAAAATGAAAAGATAGCTTTTGATAGAGGCAAAGACTGCATCTTCAGTTGTTTTCCTTTAAATACAGTTCTGACTGGCTCCCAGCGAAACCCAAATTCAGTACCTCACTGCTACCTTCCTGCTCTGGTTATCATAAGTGTGGGGCAGAGTAATGGAAATCTTCTGTCGATCTTTACATATTTGTACTACCCACTTCTAGTGTGTGTGTGTGTGTGTCTTGTGCTGATGAGAGATTTAGGGAGCAGATGCAATGCAGTGCTCATGACACTGTTGTGGTGCAGCCAGATCAGTCAGTAAAATTGCTGCATGTTGGATGAGACTGGCATGCAGATGAGAGCGAGTTGGATCAAAGCTGAGGAACTCAGAGAAGATGTTAGTTGGCAGAGGGAATCGACCGAGATCTGTTAGGCATAATATCAGATGCTGTGGCCAAGTACTGAGTGCCCTCTGTCAACTGTGTTCTGAATCTGGGCATGTGGGGACTCCTACCTGCTTCTGGGTTGCAGCAGTAGCAGCCACCACTGTTTTTATTTCTGTTTGGCCGACTGTTACTGGGCTTTATCAGAGCTGCATCTTTCCAACAGGGTACAAAATCTTGCAGTTCTTTTTTTATGTGGTTTGCTTTTCCGTGAATTCATGAGGCTCAATCTACAATATAATTTCTTTTCTTCAAATGGACAGGATCTACAACCTGCATACTGATACTACGGGAGCTAAAAGAATATGATTCACTCATTGTTATCTAAATACCTCTGAAGCAGCTATATGCAAGAAAAAATGCTGGTTGTTTTTCAGTCTCTTCAGGAGTTTGATGTTCAAGTTCTTATTAGTTTTTCTCCTAAGTATACACTGTGTTGGATTTGTTCAGTCATTCTCCCCAGCCTCTCGCCAAGAGCTATATATATAACCTAGCAATATATGCGCTATATTCCACGACCGCATTGTCACAAAGGAACAATTCAGGCGTGTTCATGACAGTCAGAATGTGTTGGATACTGCCTTTCATTAGGGAAAAAAATTACAGCATGCCAATACTTTCCATCTAAAGAATGTGTTTAAAAATAGAAAGTGGTTCTAGAGAATTTCCAGGCTCACAAATAGCAGACATGCTACAGTTTATCTCCATTTCCTAAAGGAACACCATCTGAGTGCTGAACTGAACTTTGGTCAAGATAGTAGGGTGTTAGGATTCAGAATAACTAATGACGAGCCATGAGAAACACCAGGAAAGGTTATGATTATTTTGTGTTAAGGATCCTCCTGAATGTGTTGGTGGGATTTGTTTTGTTTGTTTTCAAAGGCCACCATTACCATTACAGTAAGTCCAAAAGCAGTATTCAAGTATACTTGAATTTACTCTAAGCCATAAAATATCTCTTAGTGATACAAGCATTGTAAAATAGGGGTGGTTCGTTTTCCAGACCTAGTCAGTAATTCAGACCTTGATTATAGCTCTTTTAGTCTTTGTGTAAAAAAATTGGGAAGAGGTACAGAGATTAAGAACAGTTCTTTCATTTTTATCGATTAATTTTAAACTTTTGATTTTAAATTTTAAACTTAAATATTTTATTTCAAAATTTCAATAATTTCTTCAATTTTTATGGATTATGCAGATTGAAAATGTTAGGTCCTCGTAACAAATATACTGAGTCAATACATGTATTTAGTGTATGTGATATGTCAGAACTTTATTACTTTGGTGTTATAAAGGCACTACATATTTTCTTCTGAATTGCATCCATTGCAATTATGGTGATGGCAGATTGATATATTGTTAGCTGTTTGGTGGTGGGAAGCACATGATAGTAGAAAAGTGGAAGAAAGTATCTGTCTTAAAAACGTAACGGTTGAATAGTTCAGACTCTTTTGTGCATTGTACTTCCACTGTCTTTTGCAGTCTGATGTAAGCATTTGTCTTATAACAGTTTTTTCTCTGGCAGCAGCTGAGACCTCATGCATCTGGTAACACAAGAACAGGTATATATGATCAGGAGGTCACACGGTCTGAAGCATTGGGCTACATTACTAGGCTAGGAAATATACGTTACTTACCTTGGCTTCTGTAAATGCAAGTCTGCTAGCAGGTAGCGTGCTCTTAGCTGCAGTGCAGCAGCCGTTCCGCTGCTTTATAATCCTCTGGATAGATCTGTATTCCACTTTACTTAGATGAGTGTAAATTGAACTTAATGGTAAGATTTATCTGATGTTTGTGTTGGCGTGCTCCCGTGGCAGTGTCATGTTTTCTGACCAGACAGACATAGAAATAGAAAGCAGGGCCTATGTGAAAACTATGGCTAGTGGTGACAGAGGGAAGTATGTGGCCTTGGTGCAGCTCTGGGACATGCTCAGCCATTGGGATGTTTTGTGAAGCTTTTTATCATAAAGCTACTCAGCCCTAGGAAGTATCTCAAAAAGGAAAAGCTGCTGTGACAGTAACCACACTCTTTCCTTCCTCTCTGGGTATACGAGGGTTTAAATTATTTCTTCTTTTATCTGTTTCTGTGAATTCAGCAATTGTACCAGAGATTTATTCTATGCAATTTCTGTTCATATGGATTATTCTACTATTATTCAAAGTTTTCTGAAAGTTGTTTCTTCTTTTTACTGTCACTTTTGTGCAAGAACTTTGTATTGCATTAAAACCTTGCTGGTGGAAGCGCACAATTGCATATATTAATAATTGCATCTGTTAGCTAGCTTGTATATAGTCTTAATTAAGGCAATTTCATCTGCCAGGGGCCCTTGACCTTCCTTATTACTCTCAGACAGATTGAATTTGTATTCAGCTGACTACAATCAAAGATTTCTAATGAAAATGAAAATCCCACAACAGAATCTTCTCTGTCCTATTAATTAAACATGAAACTAGTTGTTTCTGCTCTCTCCATGTCGACTTAAGATATATAGGCAAGAACATTGTAACTTGAAAGCCTCACAAGCAACATTTTACTCTTCAGTATACACTGAGTCTCTGAAAGCTAAGAATGTCCAAGAAGCAAAGTGTTGCTTTGGAAAAAGGCAAAATCATCTCTTAGAGTTAGGTATATGGTATTTCTGGGATGAGAAATCTTGACAGAGAAGTTTATACTTAGTAGTCAAAGCGTTTATTCAGTTAAACAGTTTTATATTCTGCACAGTGTATGGTAGGTTCACATATATCTGCCACATAAAAATGGCATATATTTACATACTAAATTTCTTAGGCTTAGTTGTTTTAAGTATCTTAATGTGGTGGAGGAGTCATTGTCTTGCCTCTCGCCTTTTCTCTACTTCCTGTGGTTAAAACTTGCCTTCCGGCATGAGTTTTACTTCTTGGTGCTATTGTACCATGGGTGCTGTTCTCTCGAGCAGGGAGAGCCACTCCATGACCTGAAGAGTCTAAACCTGAAAAGAGAGTCAAGCTCAGGGCCTGATCAGCATCATGTTCACTGGACCAGTCTGATTCTATTTTTTTTCTTTCCAACCTACCTATTCTTCCATTTCAGACTGTTGACCTAGAAGATCACATACCTTCCTTGTGCCCCTCTTTTAAATTGCCACATAGGACTAAATTCATTGCTGACTCTCCTTGCAGCTAGATCAGCAAGTGCTGTCAGTGTCTTCCATCTTGCTGCATTCCTGCTGAGAGAGGCAAGGCTTCCTGAGAGAGCAAGACAGGCTAGTTCGGGATTGTCTTCCTTAAGAGTACTCCCAGTCACTCTCTACCTTCATCAGACACCCCTGCTTCTCTTTTACTTGTAATATTCAGGAGCTCCACTGAAATCGGAGAGTGATGGCAATGCACAGATGAATGTATACCGTATGCTTTGTGAAGTTATGAGCATGGAGGGCCTTTGCTCAGGTTTAGCCACATTCTTGACACTCTAAAAATCAGTACAGCTAAATGGAAAAGGACATTTGCATTTTTCTTTTTCTTTTTAAAAATTTTGCATTAGTGTATTCCAGTCTCTCAAAACATATTAAACAATGGCAAGCAAAAAACATCAGAGAAAAGAGATGAATCTCTTGAAATGATACATTGCAAGGTTGTTTAAAAATGCTCAAACGTGCTTTAGCTAACAAGATAAGTCTCATTTGTACAGGGCCTACCTCTCTAGGCTCAGTGGATTGTGTCCAAGATCCTTCAAAGAAGGTCTCATTTTCTATTAAAAAACTCTGTAAAATAATCTAATCAGAATATATTATGTTTCTATTTCCTTTGCTCTAAAGAATGAGCAGAGGGGATTTGGCATTCATGGCTTCTATAGCTTTGGAAAACTGTGTAACATTCTACATAACATACCTTTTGTAAATGTGTTACAAAACTTCAACAGAAAGACACTTGCATAGCATATAGACTTACATTTGGCAAATTAGGATCTCGTAGTTTGTCACCATTAATTAGAGGGATGTTTATATTAAAAAATTACAAGCAGCTTAATCTGTGGTCATTGAGGAATTTTTTTTCTAACCAGACCAGAATGATGCAACTATTTCCAAGATCTTCCTGAGAGTGATTTCTTACCCTAAATTACCATCAGAATTGCTGTATCTTCCAGGCAGAAGTTGCTCAACTGTACTGTGAGACATTAGGAGTTTGGCTCAGTGTAATGTCACATGGCACTTGAAAAAGTGTGTCAGGTGAAGCTGTAAAGCTGTCAGGTCATTTGAGGATTATAAAATTACTACTTGAATAAGCGAGAGCCTTGAATTAGTCCCGTTAAAATATAAAGGGAGCAGTAAGCATCCCCTTGGCCACATTTGCATTCAGTAATAAAATACAGCTTGAATTAAAGCCCCTCAGCATACATATACACAACTACCGTGAATGCAATAGCAATCAGGTCCCGCATGTGACAGTGCTTATGCAGCTGCTTTTATGATACACAGTGAGGTATGTCCTAAATTCTTGAAGGGGCAGCAAAACTTTGGAAGAAAGGAAAGAAGCAGCCAATTATTTGGTCTGATGTTCCCTTCCTTACTGAAAACTTGCCCTCCTGCAGGGACTGTTCCCCCCAGCCCCCTCCCACTCCCCTGCTGGATGTATGTAATAGTGTAGTGCGAAGATCTAGAGAACAGCATAACATAAGTCTACCCTTAGTAACATTTATAGTGTTTGAGAACTATATGGTTGCTTGCCTAGCATGAGAAAACTTACTGAATATCCCAGGAAAATGAGAAGACTATGACAAAGACGCATGTAACTATACAGTGGCCTCTACTTCATAGTTGCAAAGTTAACAGAGTGGGGAAGAACTCAATTCTGAGGATCTGCATGGGTGGAAGATCACTGGGTTACACATGGAGGCACAACATAGTAAAAATAGCATAATGGTGATACAAAGGAACTTATTTTGTTGAGATTTGTGTTTTTGGCATTTGCTTAATTTGCTGTAAGTTCTTTTAAAAATCTAAATCCTTGTTTAGTTGCAAGTTTTATTGAGGGGGTGGGGAGAATTGATCCCTTTGTTTCTAAAATACCTTTATCTTTCCTGTCCTTTAAAATCAAAAAAAACAACACACAAAACCGTGTAGATGAATTAACTTAAAAAAAAACATTAGAAAATGTAGTGATCCAATCCATTTAGGATCATAGTTGAGGAACTTGCTTTTCATTCTACTTCTGACTCTCACTGCAGACTGGGAATAAAAGCGCTAGAAGAGCAGACATCCAAACTTCTTCCTCTGTCTTTATGGTCCCTGAATTTTTGGACACCATTGGAATGCGTGATACCATCAGTGGATAGTAAAATAAAAGGGAAAAGAGGAAAAAATAAGATAATAAAGATCATGGGTGAGACAGAGATGAGGAGCAGGCTCAAGGCTGAGAAGAGCAGGAAAATGTTGAGGAGATTGGAGAAAATTCTTTGGATGGGGTGCAGGTAAAAAAAGGAAGCAATATGAAGATAAAGAAAGTGAACAGAGGCTGGAAAATAAAAGTTGGAGGAAGCCATTCCAGGAAAAGAACTGAGGAAGGCTTTTGAGCATAGTAGAAAGAAGATAAGGTGGAAGGACTTTCTCCCCTGTGAAGAAATGGATGAAAAGGATAAAGAATCTCCACCCTAAGATAGAGTGATTCTCTCAGTGATTCCACAGCCAGTGTTGTGTAGCAGCCATGTGAATGGGAAAGAGTCATCACTAAATTAGAGGGAAATCAACACTGCAAAAACAAGAAGAGAGCTTTACAAAGAAGAGAAGATTGGGAAGAGTTTAGCTTCATGAAAAAAACCCCACCACAAATCCATTCTTTCATCCCTATCCACACTATAAGGACCCTGAGGGCACTTGTAGACATTACTGTCCCTGCACAGCTCCCCCAACCTGCCCATGGACCTCATTTCAGACCCCCGGGGCCATCAGCCCCTGCCCCAGCAACACTGCAGCAGGGCTGGTCTCCAGCTCCCCACAGCCCTGCCCTGCCCAGCCACGGGCCATGCTGAGCTGTGCCCACCTGGGCCGACATCCTGGCCTGGCTTTGGCCCGTCCCCATGGAGGTGCGTGGGGCTGGGGCCGCTTCTGGCTGGGGGGTGGGATGGGCCCTGGCTGCCAAGCCTAGCCCCAACAGCCCCCATGGGGAGCTCCCACGGCTCCTGGTGCTGGGCCCCTATGGAGCTGTGCCTTGACACGTCCATGGCAGCCTTTGATTGCCTAATAATTCTCTCTCCTACTTTAAAACACTGGGAGGTCAAACAATGCTGATGTCAGCATTCATGAATTATGATGGGAAAAATGCTGATTGAGTTGCATGGAGCATGCAAGGTAGAGGAACAAAGTTTGCAGGGCATAGTACTGTGCTTTTATCAGACTAACTAAAAATTCCAGATGTTTGGATATACAGTAGCTTTCCTGGGTCTGACCTTGTCTCTCAATGTCCTTAAGATTGTTCTTGTGGTCCCAAAACTACTGTATATCCTAAAGAAGAATACAGTCTACTAAAGAACTGAAGTGGGGTTTTTTTTTGTTTTTTTTTTTTTGTTTGTTTTTTGTGTGGAGGGAGGTTACTGGAAGCATTGTTGCTTATGCCTTTGGTGAGTTGGAGGGAGAAAGTGGAAGGTTTGCTGATTGTGCTTAGTTGCTTTAGTTTGTAGACTAGAAGTGTGAATTTAAATTCATGACTGAAATGAGTGGAAAATTGCCTAAGAAATATGTTTTGGATGAATGCGATGTTACCCAAAATGGCTTAATATTCTTCTCCCAGATTGCAGGCTTTGAAAAAAATGAGAGGGGAATATTTGTCCTATTAGGGAAAAGCAGGTAAGCTAGTGAAGATGCTTGACTAGGGCATAGTAGAATAAAAAGAATGTAAAGCCTATTTGTTTAATAGTAGCCCTCATGTGGCTGTGTACTCCTTGTTGCCTTGCCTTCAGAAGCATAAATCAAAACTTGAAACTGGCTAGAAAAGAACAGTAAAAATAATGAAAAGTAGGAATGGCAATACAACACTAACAGATACAGATTTTCTTTTTATATGCTCGAAGGAGTCAAAACTCTAAAGATCATAGTGAAAACTGGTTGTTATCTTCTAGTTTGTATGATAATGTAAGAAAAAAGGAATGCTCTTGGAACTTAAGTGCACCAAAAAGGCAGTAACGCTTCAATAAAGTTCCCAGTTTCATTAATACCAATTTCAAGGAACTGGGTTTGAAATCACTGCACAGATCATATGAGGGAATTCTCAAGAGTGGGCTGTTCCCCAGGCTCCCATTTGCCTTGCTGAGCATTCTAGTCGAGGTAATGATAAAAACAATAATTAAAAAGTCATTTGTTCTGTAGGATTGGGAGGATTGAGTTGATCCCTTGCGGGGTCAGGAGGATTGTTTTTCCTCTATGTAATGTTGCACAATTGATTTAAGCCCATAGTTATTATTACTTTTTGGTTACGTTTCATTCTAAAGCTGTTAATCAGTGTGGTTGCTCTAATGCAATAAAAATCAACGTACATGATAGATGTTAGCTTTCATTTAATTGTTGCTTTTTTCCTTTTTTTCCTTTTTTCTTTTTTTTCCCTCCAAATAGTTCATTTGTTTCAAACTTTTAGTCTTGAAGTTACTTCTTGCTAGTTGGTCTGACAATTTCTTAATTGCACTTCCAGTAATATCCAATTTATCAGTGTATTCAAGATGATAGCTCCAATTATTTTCCTTTTGCTCCAGATCAGAGTGTAAATGGTGTCACACAGTTGAAAGTTTCATAGTTGGAGAAAATAGAAGTACTTATTTGAAGTGGGGAAAAATACTGTACTGCATATACAGAGAAAATTGTATCTTTTTTTTTTTAGTAATGATAAAAATAACAAGAATAAATCTTGAACTACAGTCACACAGTTGCACATGCAGTGTAGATACAGAAGAAATATTTCAAATTGGATGATTTATTTTTTGCAAAACTAGCATGAGGTGTCTAAATTACCTATTTAGTGGGGCTTACTATGAACAAGTAATGGGAAGTAGCTGTGAAGAAGGGAAATTGAAGTGTAGGGTATGTCGGGCAAGGTATTTCCAGTAGACATAAAATTATTAATACCATTTTATTAAGTCACTGATGAGAATTCTTCTGTAACTTTGCCTGTAGTTCTTGCCCCTATTGTTCAAGAAGCGTGAATTTAAACTGGCGCAGGTGAAAGTAAAGGCTGTGGGCTGACTATAGCAAAGGAGAGACTGTTTTATCAGAGATTTGGAAGAGATTGGCTTGTTTAGCCTAGGACAATAAAAACTTGGATTGTGGCCTTTAAAAATGTCGAAGGGATAAACATCAGGAAAGGATAAGAATTAGTTAAGCTTAAGGACAATGTTGGCACTAAAACAAAAGGGTATAAACTGACCCTGAATAAGCTTAGCCTGGAAACTAGGAGCGGGTTTCTAATTCTCAGAGGAGTAGGACTTCAGGCTGCTACTAGGTGCAAAGATGAGGGACAAAAGAGAACTCTAGTAAAAGTGGACCTTAGTAGGTTGGTGGATGCTCTCAAATGATGTCTGTAATGATGGAAGCAAAGGCCCAGGAGCTTTCCTGCAGTTTTGTTTTTGTTCCTGTGCACATATTCAGATTGTTATTTCACTGGAGAGAACCAGAAGGGTTATTTGGAGTACTTTGCTTGACATCCTGGAGACTATTTTCATGTAAGATCCCCATTTGTTGTATTTCTGTTCCAAGCCATTGAGAAAATAATGAGCTGATAGTTCCTTTTCTTAAATGACTGTGATCAATATTTTTTCAATTGGTGAGGTATGCCTCACTGGTGTGCCAACACTTAAAGTGAACTTCAGAAAGCTGAAATACTCAAGCAAGCGCAGGCTCTTCCAGACTTGTGAGTTGTGACTCTGCTCTGGCATTGCCACCAACCGTGGTGACAGTAGAGAGGTATGGGAAGATGCAAGAAGCAGTGTCAGCTTAGGAGAAGAGGCAAGGATGCAGCACTGAGAAAGTGATGATAGGGAGGTGAGGCATCACTAGCCATTCTGGGTAAGGACAGGAGAGGTGGGCAGCATCAGCAGGCAAAGATGCAGCTTTTGTGGCCAGGAGGGGCAACAGGGAAGGTCAGGGGTGGGAGGTGAGAACAAAGGGAAGATAAAAGCTGAGAACCCAGGGCTGGTAGGACAGCCCTGTGAGTGGTATAAAGAAGTACAAGGAAGAGGAGAAAGTAGTAGCAGTGAGTCACATCCCAAAGAGCAAGGTGAGTGGTAAGATGCATTTGCTTCCTAGTGCACTTGAAGTTGACTCTCTATGGAGAAGGATTTTGAAAGGATGATATTGCAGATAACAGAAAAGTTGTTCTGTGCTGGTGTAGGGATTTGTTCTGTCTTTGCTGAAAAGCTGGGAAGTACGTGTGGATTTCTGACTTTTAAACTATCTTTATGCGATGCTTTCTTCTCTAGATCATTTTTTCTAAGCTTTTTTTCTTACTGGGTTCTACCTCATGTCTTGGTTGGGCTCCCTTATTTAGTAGGGGAAGAGTTGATCCTGCTTATCATGCAAACCTTGGAATGAGAAACTCTTTGCTCTAAGCTCTGTAGTGGAGGCAGGAAGTTCTCTCTGTAATCTTGTGTTCTTTGGGAAATCTCTGTTTAATCTGTATTTTGTTCTTCTTAAGGTGTATCTCTGTGCTATGGACAACAACTACCAGATATGGCTGGCTCTGACAGTTCTAATATATTGATTACTTTCAACAAGTTGTTATATCAGGGAAAAAACCCCAGGCTGGCTGGTATATGCAGTCCAAAACAAATCTACAGTTTTAAGTCGTATAGTCACATCTTTCCCTTTTTTCTGTTCTTGAATGCCTTGCCTGATTTGCCTTAGCATCTGTAGGACAAAAACAACTTTTGTGTAAGATAATGATGGCCACTGAGTAAACAAGAACCATTTAAGCCTTTCCTTTTCTTTGGGCTCCCCAGTTGTGTTCTTCCCCTCTTACCCCAATGTGGAGAGTTTGAGAAACCAAAATATAATACAGAATTCATAGCAACTCTATTTCTTATCAGGGAATAGTGCCAGAAAAACAGCACATTGTGTCATGGCTCCTTATGGATGCTGTAAAGTCCTTGAAGAAATCCCATAGATTATAAGGATGTATATGTACATATATTTATGTATATGGAAAACTTCTGAAAGGCACCTACTGAAAAAGAATGTTGATTTTCAATGCACCCTTCATCTTTAGATGTAAGGTCCTTTAATAGAATTTGCTGAATTAATTTTTGGAGGTTCCTGTGTATTAATTGTTCTGCCTCGCACTCATGAGTGATGATCTTCCTTTAAATAATAATAAAAAAGTGACAATAGTTGCCAAAGGATTTGCTACATTTATGAAAGTACTATGCTAGTCTTTCAGACACTGATATATAAATTATGATGTGTCCTGATAATTCATTATTGATGAAATGCCGGGAAGAGTTAACTGCTTTTAAATGTACAAAAGTGAAGAGGAAAGGAGAATGAGAAACAGAGTGATAGTCTGTACAAACTTCTTTTGAATATATGAGGTTAAATCAAGAGTATTCATTTACAGATCAGCTGAGCAATGTGATGCTTTATCTGTGGATCTACACAGATTGTATTGTCAGCATTACGTGTGTGCTTTTTATAAGGATGAGGTTATCTAAGGTTATTACCTTATTTAAACAGATAAACTGTCAAGTTTGAAGATAGGAGTATTTTAATTTTTTTTTTAACTCTGTGACACTTTCAAATCACTTTGATTAACAACTGGTTACTTAAGCTTATATAAGAATGTGAATGAATCATGTAATATGATGATTTTCCAGCTTTACAATGCAGAGGTTATTACTCTTCCTACCAGAACTATTCCTCTGCCATATTGCTCTTCAGGAGTTACATTAGAGTGATTCTTTAGGACAAACTCCAGGAAATAACAGAACAATAATTGACTCTCAGTATGTTGGAAGCAATTGATAGCTGAATGTAATTCCTCCCAGCCTATTAACAAGGATGCCATTTAACAGTCCTTAAAAGGTGACGGAATTTTGTTTGCTGCTGCCTTTGTATGTATTAGCTGTGGTTAGAGGTTTACCTAGCCATATGAGTGCAAAAAATCACTGTATAAATATCTGTTGAACAGTGTATGGTTATGTAACTTGGCACTTAAGGGCTGTGATAGAGGAGAGTGGTAATAACCTAAGGAATCTGTAAAGGGGGAGTTTAGCATTACCCTAATGTTATTTAAGACTGGCACTTCGTCTCTGATGAAGGGTAATATATGATGCCTATCAAGAGTAGATGGAACTGTCTGTTTTTTTTTTTTCCCGCCCCTATGTTTCATTAAAAAATGACACTGCTGCTAAGAGCTCAGAAAGTTTATTCTGGGGCATTATGTCTGTGTTGATTCAGGGGGGAAGAGTGCCATCTGCAGAATCCTTAGTCTTGCCTGTTGCAACAGCTCCCCCATTTCCATCATGCCAGCAGTGCTCAGATGTTGATGGACAGGTTTTACTCTTAGCTTGTGAGATCTGACGTGCTCAGCCTTTTCTAAGGAAATCGCCTAAAACCTCCTTCAGAGCAGACTGCTTTTTCACTGTGGTACTAAGAAAACTTCATCTATAAGCTCCTTTCCCCAATATTGTCCAGAAAAAGATTAAGATGCACAACCTTGTCTTTACGTTGCTTTTATAATCTTCTCTAGATTAACTATAAGGGAGTGGGGGGAGAAAAGAAATAAAAAGGATGTAGCATGGAGATGAGTATTAGGTCAAAGTGTTGTAGAGGGGATCAAAAGAGCAGCCGCTGGAAAGCAAAAAAAGCACACACTTCTGCCCAAACAACCAACAAGCCAAAACATCCCATCCAAAAAGAAAAGCAGGAGGCTTTTATTTCTTCATGTGTTTTTTTCCTGGAGATTGAACTCAGTTACTCTACGATCTGTGTACTGACTGTGCCTCTTATCACTGTTTCTTAGGCGGGGAGGGAGACGTTCTTTTTTGCTTCCATGAATAATGGATATCGGAAGTCTCCTTTTGAAGATGGTTCATTTAGCATTCTTTCCTCCATGTGGGACAATCATCTAGATGTGTGGGCAGGTTCTAACAAATTTCTGTAGGCTTGTATTTAATGTCTAAGCTTCCACTGATGAGCTGTTTCCAGAATGCAATTTAAAAAGTTAAACGAAAGAATGAAAGAGACATTAAATAAAATAGAAGTAGACAACTTTGAACTAGTAAAGCAAAAGAGGAAAACTGTTCTTCACTAGAAAAAAAAAAAAGAATCAAGATACAGCGAAAGAGAATGATCAGGGACGCCAGGAAACAAGACTATTTCTGATTACAGCGGCCAGTGACGTAACACAAGATAGCTCTTCACCTGACATAAGGTCACATTGGCAAGATTCAGGGACCCTGTGCATCTTGCCGAGGCTCATGTGACGCTCACAGGCACACTGCAGACTGGCAGATAGCAGTGACTATCAGTGGCAGATGCCTGGAACCTAGGGATTAGCGCACAATTTCTGTATTTATATAAATGTTTCTCCTCCAGTGTTTCTGAAGCATGTAAGAAAGGAAAAGTGTCTGAACATTGTCTTTACTTCATATCTCAGCAAGAGGGGCACAGTCATGTAGGAACTGGGATTTTCCTTCACGAGGAAAAGAGATATTGCTGAAATTTTGTAGCTTCCATTGTGACTTGAAATTTGAGTTCTAGGAACTGAGGACAGAATCCCAGAGAGTCTGCGCTCCTTGCTGTAAAGCCCGGCAGTCTGCAGAGCAAGCCACGTGGCACCACACTTGGTTGGTGGTCTGGCAGATCTGGCAGCCTGGTAGACAGAAAAAGGCAGAGAATGCCAGGAAGCAGGGAGGCTGCTAGCCCAGCAGCTTAACCTGCAAAGTGGGGAGCAAGGGGCTCGGAAATTTTGGGAGTCTGTTAGGTCTGGTGAAGGAGTGGGGCAGTTCAGCTGGTAGTTGGGAACCAAGCCCCCTGGACATCTCTAAGCAGAGAGAATGGGAAGTGTCTTCAGCTTTCCCAAGGGAAGGGGAGAGTTTTTCAAGTAAAATCAAAGTTTTCATGTGCTGTGATTATTTATTATTATTATTATTAAGGCAAGAAAGAAGAAATTTTTTACAATGAGGGTGGTGAAACCCTGGAGCAGGTTGCCCAGAGAGGTGGTAGATGCCCCATCCCTGGAAACATTCAAGGTCAGGTTGGACGGGGCTCTGAGCAACCTGCTCTAGTTGAAGATGTCCCTGCCCATGACAGGAGGGTTAGACTAGATGACCTTTAAAGGTCCCTTCCAACCCAAACTCTTCCATGATTCTATTACTATTATTATTATTAATTATTATTCTTATTATTATTTTATTTTAGGATCCCATTCTCCCCCAAACAAAAATAGAATTGGATTTTAGTGGAAAAATCCTGACCTGGTAGTTGCATGTTTTCATAATTTGAAAAAGAGTTGTGTGTTTTTATCCTTAAGCTTTGAGAGGGGTGGATATGCAATGAAAGTGTTTCTCTTTTATGCATCCCTTTGATCTGTTCATCTTTCCGGCCCATCTCACCTCCATCTGTATGTTTTTTCCATCTGATATGCAGATTTGAGCCTTCTGGGATTGAGTTGCTTCTCTGCTGTGCCTAGTGCAGTGAGATTTTGAGGCAGAATCCCTAATTATTGAACAATATAATCTTTGATGGTATTTCAGGTAACCTCTGAAAAGTAAATATGTGAGAGGCTTTTTAAATTTTTAGGAAACATCTGAGAACTTGATCACAGGATGCAATTTATTGAGGCTTTTGTCTTTTCATCATAGGAAAAACTTGTCAATGATTTCGGCAGGTTTCAGTGGTCGCTAAAAAAAAACCCCAAAAGGCAGTTTTCTGAGCAGACCTTTGCTGCTTTATGAGAAGTAGTTTCAGTAGTTCCAGTGACGTACTGGTGAGAACATGGGGGAGGCAGAAGATTAACGATGAGACAGGGCTTTTTCAGAATATTATTAGAACTATTTATGAATTCTGTAGCAAAATTATTTAGGAAGTCAGAGATTAAGTAAAATCTGTATGTATAAAGAGATTCTTATTAAAGCATGGATGATCTGATTTGTATGCTCAGGTATGCATTTGACTTATGTCAATTTTGTGCCTTTTAAATTCAAAATTAAAGTAAGGAATACGTTAGGAGTGGCATGATTCTCCAGCAAATAACTGCCATATCTTGAGCCTGGAGATTTTTACTACCTGAGCTCACTTGAATGAGAAGTCTGTATCCTTTAGACCTGTATCCTATCTTTTTCCTTGGAAGTTAAATAGTCATTAAGTGTATGCTCCTTAATTTTCCTGTGTTGTATGCGTGCCTTTCTGGGTGTACAATTATGCTGATAATAAGGTGCTTATTGCAGTATAATTTTTCCTAAGGTACCAGAGATAAATGGCATTCTTATAATTTTATATAATTTTCTTACTGTAGATAATTACATCAAAGTAATTACATTACCTTAATGATGTGAGTAGAGTTGTACTATTTCACGTGAAAGCCACAACCCTTATGGCAGCTGTGTAAGTTACGTATAATTATGTATGGTTAATCAAGATAAAAGGAGTGAGTTTGTTGTACAAAATAAACAGTCATTCTAATCTCCAATCCTTTAATTTTGTACTTCATGACCTTCCGGTTACTTCATTCCTACATCCTTGCCTAGGACCATCTTGATGCTGCAGAGATTTAAGTGTGCATAACTTTATGCACTAGGGACTTCTGTGGTGTTGCTCAAACTTCATACATGTAAGTGCCTTTGTAAACCTTTGCAGGAACATTTATTGGAAGTTGCTGCAGGACTCCTCTTCTTTCAGCATTCCTGATTAAAGCTATACACTTCCACTTACCACAAGATGTAAGTCATTAGAAGTTAATAATTAAAATAGCTTTTTATTGAGCCGTCTGAATTATGCAGGCCTAATAAGAGTAACCATACGATTGTCAATCTTGTTTTTGTCCTGCATCATGGTATATAATCTCTTTACTCTTCTGTACACAATTGTGGAATGGTACCTAAGTTAAATGACCAGCCCTTCTAAGAGGGAATCTTGTTCTGTTTGGCTGTTAGAGGGAAGTGTGTTGCTCAGCACTATACATATTGCTGCTTTACTGATGGTCTTTGTTTAGTTGGAAAAATTGTTCCTAAAATAAAGATGTGTTTGTAATACTTGTTTGGGATGCCCTGGATATTAGCATTATCTGATAGTGACTTCTTCCAGTATGTGAATCTGATTCTGTGACATAAANCCCCCCTTTCCCCCCCTTTCCCCCGACTGCTGACTTCAAATTCCTGTTCTAAAATTCAGTGCAGTTCATGGGAAATCTTTCAGCTGACTTCTAAGCAAAAAGGTTTTTGGCAAGTAGTGTTTGATAGGATCAGATATATGTAGTATTTAGTAATGTTTGCTGTAAGAATTTTTAATTGTTCCGAGGAAAAATAACACCACACAACAGAAATCTGAATGCAAATACAGTGGAAAACTAGTTACCTTAAATTCTTTACACATACCAAATTTCTAATTGCATTATTGCTTTTAATTGCAGCTTGTGTCCAGTTTAATTCCTAGAAGTTACTTTCCTTGTCCAAATCTGCAGATGAGCAGCAGAGCTAGTGAGGGTAATGCTTAAATGTTTTTCTTAACTACATCTAATTGCAATAAGGCTGCACCTACATAATTTTTCTGTTCATCAATATTCAGTTACAATATTTTGCAATAAGTATATGAATGATTTTATCACTGGAAGCTGTCTACCTTTCCTTTATTCTTAGGGTGAACATCTAAGGAAAGCCCGTGTTTTGTCTTGTTTTCTTCCCATTTTGTCTTGTAAGGGGCATATGACCGTATCCAAAGCCTGCAGTGAGTGTTCGCTATCTGAATGTATTTGTGTCAAACGGCTGCAGTGATAATAGGCTGCGGATGATGCAGTCTGCATTGTTAAGTCTTCAGGGAGCTTTGCTCTGATAAACCAAGCTTCATTCCACTGCCGTATTTCAAAGAATAAAGGCAGCAGAAATGAGCAATGTTATAAGTCCCAGATTAAATTAGAGAGATGCACAATGTATGAAAGAGCATTTTGGTCCATGACTAAATACACAATTTTTCATGCGTGTTGTCTGTGTAAGGAAATAAATGTTAATATTTTGGAAAGCCTCTCATCGCCCCTAAATCCTTGGAACTTTTATCCAGGTTCAGTAGCAAGGCTGTCAACCAAACTTCTTGCATTTTCAAAGTACTTCCCACCTTTAGAAAATATTTGTTGTCATGAAATAATTAACATTTTTATACTCTTGCACTGATCTGGAAAGATGTACAAGGAAGAAATCCAATTAACCGGATTCTTATGTGATGGTTTTCAGCAATGTTTTAATAGCCGAATTACTATTACAAGGCTTGACAAATACTTTTAACAGTAATTATTTACATAAACTAAAAGATAGCCCGCAATCTTTGAAATATTTAAGTGATCTCATACAATTTCAACTTGTACAATATGATACCTAACTCTTTCCTTACTGCACTGGAATCAACAATGTTACTGGCATGAGTGTCATGGCTGAGGGCATTGAAGATGTAGTGTTGCTACAGAATTACTTCATTTCTTTATGAAACTGAAATAAGTGAAGCCTTTATCCTGCTTTCTTTTTCTTTTTGTGTTTTGAATGTACTATGAATTCCCATTGCATTTTCTACCAAGAAGCTGATATAACTTGTATAACGAAACATAATGCAAATCTGTCTAAATAACTAGCTACTAGAATATGGATAGCATTGAATTTGAAGTTAATTTGTTTGTTTGTTCCTTTGCTTCTCTGCTGAGTAATTGTCTAGAATTGCTGCCAGCAAAGCTTTGGCTTAGCTTCTGGCTATAGCTGTGTAGGATATGTAGTTTGTTAGAGTATGAGTACAGTCGGTATGTTAAGCATTAAGGTATTTTGATCTTTTCTGGATGTTCCCTGTTTGAAAGAAGTTTGATGTTGTGCAGACAGAGAGCTATTTTACTTCTGCAGTCTTATTTATAAAAACTGAGTCTTAGTTTCTGAATGAGGATTGGTAACACAAAGCACTAACTGGGACTGCTACAAACTTTGCCTCAGCACTTCTATCCCTTTCCAAAGAAGTATCTCTTCTTTCCTCTTCTAGCTCTCCCAAAAGATGCAGACAGATTTAGAGCTCCAAACTGCCTGCTTGCAACTTTGTGTAATATATAACTTGTCATCAGGAGCTGGGTGCAGGTAGCTTAGTGTGCCTTTAACAAATACTATCTTGTTTCAGCCTGAACTCCTTGACAGTGTGGTTTGCCACAGCATATGGAGACATCAGTGTTCCTTTTATGTAGTTCTTGGCAGCATGAAGAAGCTTGGAGCTGCGTAAGAACCTTTGTAGATTTAGCACTTTGTTAGCAGGGTCTTTTGTTGCATCAGCAGGAAATATGAATTTAAAAGACTTAATTTCTGAACAGGTATTTAAAAAATGCAATTTTTGGAAACCTTGCTCCTAGTGCTTTTGTTGGAATAAGGAGAGAAGTGAAACTTAGCAAAAAAGATTTTTTTTTTTTCCTTCTTTGTCTCATTGTGTTGTAAACATTTGTATTTTGCTAGCAAAATCAGATCAAGCAGTACCTGCTGTAAAAGCTGTAGCAACCACAGACTTTCAGAGCTGTATTTCAGTTTCAAGAAATAAATCTTGAAACAGTAGCTATAAAACTCCTTGCTGAATATTTGGGATGTCCTTGAACATTGTCCAATTGCTGTTTTATTATAAGCCTCAATTTTTTTGCTTGTGATTTTCTTTATATAGAGACGATGAAAATTATGAATAGAATTTATATAAATTTAAAAAGTATAGTTTTTCATGTGTATAATATTTGAAAATTGATTTCGTTTGATATAATTATGTCTACCAGCCTTTTACCTTGATTATGCCCAGACTGGTATATCAACTTAGCAAACTACAAAACTTAGCAAAATCTATTTTTAGGTGGGTTTATGCTGTTACAACTAATTGAAATTTATTGCATGGCTATTCCTTAGCAAAAAAGTTACACAAACACTTGTTGCTATTAAACTGAGAGAGGTACAGAGTTCCATTAAATACTTGATAAAATTCTGTTGTACAGTCAAAAATGTAGCATAGATAATGAGATGACTATTTTGATAATCTTTAATAATCTCTCCGTAACTTTAGTATCTATGAGATGAAATCTTGTTGCAAACTTCACTCTGTCATCTCCTAATGACAATTCCAAGTGTCAACACAACCAGCTATATGCTTACAGCACATACCTTGCATAAGAAACTAATGAGTTCTGTTTTTGTACTGTTTTTGTGAAATTGCCAAGATAATACAATGGAAATGGAAAAGAGCAGTGGAATCCAAACACATTTGTATACGTATGTATTGGGAAAAAGGAGTATGTGGGCTGCTAGTCATCCAGAGTCCATGAATACACATTTGCAATAATCAACACAATAACAGTGTTAACAGCTAACAGTGAGTTAGCTTGAAGTCCTGGATGGTAGTTCTCATTGCTAACAGATTAAATCTTGTTATATCTAGGTCTAAATTTCTTGAAGAAATAAAGAATGTAGCCAGGAAATGGAAGAAGATTGTGCTAGTTACCTCTAATTTGGACCATGGTTTTCTACATGGTGTTCTACTTAACTTCTTTTGTTCGGTGTACCAGTGGGTGGAGTATGGATAGTCTATAGGGTTACAGTCATCTAGGTGAAACCTTGAAAAATTAATAACGAGGACTTGATAGCTTTCAAAAAAAAAAAAAAAATTATAAGATGCAGATGCCCTGGGTATGTCCCCTTTTGCAATACGTATTTTCAAAAAGAATACTCTTTCTTTCTGAAATAGTTAATTAATACAATTAATTAATACAATAATAGTTAATTAATACAAATTCTTATTAGGGTATTTGGTCAAAAGTGCAATATATGAAAAAAAAGCAGGGATCAGTAATCATCTCAAATTATGCAGTAAATAAAAGTCAGATTTTTTTTTTTTTTGCCATAATTTTAAAAGAAAGTTAGCAATGTCGCAGATATTTGGTTGCCACTGCAGGGTATATATTTTTAGTTATTAGCTGAGACTCTCAGTTCAATTACTCTTTCTCTGCTTTCCGGCTTCTGATATTTATTGCTTTCAAAGCCTGTATCCAGAGGGCATGACAGCATCATGATGAACAACAACAGAGCAAAAGGTAGTATAACATATTTTGGGGTGTCATAGACTATATGGCCAGGAGGAACTATTGTAATTTTTTTGTCTAACCTTCAGGTTAGCACAAAACATAAAACATCACTGACTAAACTCCATCCCAAATTGCCTGTAATCTTTGACATGAACAGAAACAAAATCTCTGATCTGAGTATTTTGTCCTAATTCTGATAATTGAGCCTACATAAGGTTATATATACATATCAAATATGGATAAACATTTAGAGTGACATTGTTCTTAATAGTATTTAATATACGTGCTCTTTAACTTCAGAAGCTCTGAACAATGAAGCCCTATGGAAGTCATTTGCACATTAATGAACTCTGTTTTTCCTTTCTTTAAATTTAATCTGAAGAGTTTTTGTGATCGCTTACTGCTTTTGTGTTTTTGTTTGGTTTTTTTTTTTTTCTTTCTTTTTTTAAGGCATGTGTTGTGCTTTAATCTGTCAGGCAGCTAAACACCACAGAGCCATTCGCTCAGTCCCCCCCCACAGTGGGATGGGGTAGAGAATTGGGAAAAAAAAACCCAGTAAAATCCATGGGTTGAGATAAAGGCAGTTTAATAAAACAGAAAAGGAAAGGAAAAGAATAATAATAATAATAATGATGATGATAAAAGAATATACAAAATAAGAGATGCACAATGCAATCACTCACTACCTGCTGATTGATGCTCAGCCAGTTCCTGAGAAGTGGTTGCTGCCCCCTGGTCAACTCCCCCCAGTTTATATACTGAGCATGACATCATATGGTATGGAATACCCCGTTGGCCAGTTGGGGTCAGCTGTCCTGGCTGGCCCCCTCCCAGCTGCTTGTGCATCTCCAGCCTTCTCAGTCAGTAGAGCATGGGAAGCTGAAAAGTCCTTGACTAGTGTAAGCACTGCTCAGCAACAACTAAAACATCAGTGTGTTATCAACATTATTCTCATACTAAATCCAAAACTCAGCAGTACACCAGCTACTAGGAAGAAAATTAACTCTATCACAGCCAAAATCAGAACACATGGTATGCTGTTTTGGGAGCCATCTGATTGCATAGCATAGGAGATTAGAAACTCTCAGAGGGTATTTTGGACTGTTAGTGATACATCATTTTTCTAATGATAAGAAAACTTGAAGGATGGAATTGTTTTGATTCGTGAAGGAAGTTGTAATCTTTTCTCACCTTTCCTTGTAAGCAACATCTCTGTTGTGGAGAAAGTGATATTCAGAGTAGGAGAAGTGGTGACAATACGGATTTTAGTGAATCGCGTTGAAGGACGGGAGACACTAAGGATCAGTGCAGAAAGGGAAGAGCTGAGATCTGAATTCTCTGTGGATTGTTGGGTCCTGCATGTTATATAGCATATTTTTCCTGCTTCTTAGTGCTGCCAAATGCTTTTTGCCTTCTCTTTCTAATCCAGAATTCTCTGAAGTAATGCTGAGGTTTTTTATGAATGGTATGTATTCTGCACATCACTTATCCAGACTGCAAAGGCACCACTGATGTGTTCCCAAATTAAACAATGCGCCCCCCGCTTCTCTCCTGAGCCGGAGCAAGGAGCTGCTGACGAGCGGCAGCTGGAAATACCACATGGCAGAGAGGAAACAGTCGAGGAGGTTCCTGGAGTGTGTGAAAGATAACTTTCTGACACAGCTGGTAAGCGAGCCTACCGGGGGGGTGCCTCGCTTGACCTGCTGTTCACAAACAGAGAAGGTCTGGTGGGAGATGTGGTGGTCGGAGGCCGGCTTGGGCTTAGCGACCATGAAATGATAGAATTCTCGATTCTTGGTGAAGGAAGGAGAGGGGCCAGCAAAACCGCTACCATGGACTTCCGGAGGGTGGACTTTGGCCTGCTCAGGACACTGGTCGAGAGGATCCCTTGGGAGACAGTCCTGAAGGGCAAAGGGGTCCAGGAAGGCTGGATCTTCTTCAAGAAGGAGATCTTAAAGGCGCAGGAGCGGGC
>VZTQ01000194.1:1399-15170 GCA_013400755.1 Pelecanoides urinatrix | reverse complement strand
GGCGCTGGTGAGGCCGCACCTTGAGTACTGTGTTCAGTTTTGGGCCCCTCACTACAAGAAGGACATTGAGGTGCTGGAGCGTGTCCAGAGAAGGGCAACAAAGCTGTTGAAGGGCCTGGAGCACAAGTCTTATGAGGAGCGGCTGAGGGAACTGGGGTTGTTTTGTCTGGAGAAGAGGAGGCTGAGGGGAGACCTCATCGCGCTCTACAACTACCTGACGGGAGATTGTAGTGAGGTGGGGGTTGGTCTCTTTTCCCAAGTAACAAGTGATAGGACGAGAGGAAACGGCCTCAAGTTGCGCCAAGGGAGGTTTAGATTGGACATTAGGAAAAAATTCTTTACTGAAAGAGTGGTCAGGCCTTGGAACAGACTGCCCAGGGAAGTGGTGGAGTCCCCATCCCTGGAGGTATTTAAAAGACATGTAGATGAGGTGCTTAGGGACATGGTTTAGTGGGCATGGCGGTGTTGGGTTGACGGTTGGACTCGATGACCTTAGAGGTCTTTTCCAACCTTAGTGATTCTATGATTCTAATGGATAAAGTGTAAAAATAACTCTAGGATCTTGAATTAGATATGACTTTGTATTAGACATAAAATATTTAATTTATATTTCATATTTACATCCTATACATCAAGTCACTTAGAAATTCAGAAGTGAAGAAGAGAGAATTGTTCAAGTACTCAGTATGATGCCTTTCAAATGAGAAGTGGTAAAATCCATATCAGAAACATTTCATTAATAAACTTTAAAGGCACGCTAATAATTGATTCTGTGCCAAGTCATGTGAGCAAGAGTTGTTTAAAATTGATTGCAGCAGATTCAGTGTTTACTCATGATTTGATGAAGGTTACTCCACAAGAAGATTCTATCTTCTGCAACAAAATCTAATCTTTATTAAAAATAAATTAGCTGTCATATGGCTAACACTTTGAAATAAAGGATAAATGCAATCTGGATATAGCATTTCCTTTGCTATCTGTTGTGAATCATCTGTGAAAAGTACATTACGTTCAAGTACTAAGATTGTCTTATGGCCATCTTGATTTTCTTTTCTTTTTCTTTCTCTTTTTTTTTTTTTTTTTTTTTTGCTTCCCCTTGGAATGAGGTAAATGCATAAACTTTATGGGAAGACAAACTGAATAAGATGCTGTGTATCATTTACGAATGGCCACATATTTCAGATTTCAGAGCTTGTGTGGATCTCCAGAAGGGTTAAACTAGCCTGAGGGTCTTAGTAGTGTGATGGCAGATGAAAGTTTACAAAGACACAAGTGAGAGACTGTTTAAGATTTGGAGCATGTACTTTTATATGTAAGGACTCTTAATTGGGGAGGTTTCGTCAGGAAACATTCTTTAGATTTTCCTAGTTAGTTTAGTAAAGAAGATTATCTAGTACACAGAAACCAACAAAAGAACAAATAAGAAATATTAAAAAAGGAGTGGAAAACTATACAGAAAAACAGTTATTGTAGTAAGACTGATTTGCTGTTATTACCACTTCAGTACAGTGTTAATGAAAGAAGTTCATGTAAGGATACGAAACAACTGTTGTAATGACAGAACTTCAAATGCAGACACAATACCTGATACATAAAAGGCAATTTGGTGTAAGGTTTTAAGGACCTTTCTGTCTTGGTAACTCTAATATTGAAGTTAAAATGCTTTGCATGAACATCCCTTAGCACGATTGTATTCTAGAAAAGGGCTTGGATGAATTATACAAAGTAATGAAACATATGGTGAAGGCTGGTCAGATACTACCCTTGATATATTGCTTAATGTAAGGTGAAGATGCATGGAATGTTATTGCATGGTAAATTTAAAGTAATCCTTGCAGATGCAGTAGAACTGGAGGTGTCTGGAATGTTATGAAAAATTAGACAGTTTCATGAACCCCAAATCTCACTGTGGTGTCTTAGTTGCTGGCCAGCACCAACCCAGTTGCTTGCTCGCTTCCCACCCTGAACGGGATGGCGGAGAGAATTAGAGAAGCAAAACCAAGAAAAAAACTTGTGAGTCGAAATAACAGGAGTTTAATTAAAGTGAAGGAAAGAGGTGGGACACTGCCTCCCCCCTCCCAAGTGATGCAAAGGTAATCACACCACCTCCCAGAAGCAGACTAATGCCCAGTGAATCTCCAGGCAATCTCTACTTTGGAAAGACTGTCCCTTAGGTTTTTATTGCTGAGCCTGATGTTACATGGTATGGAGCATTCCTTTGGTCAGTTCAGCTCAGCTGTCCTGGCCGTGTCCCCTCCCAACTGCTCGGCCATCCCTAGCGTGCTCGCTGGGATGTCAGAGTGAGAAGCAGAGACACCTTGACATTGTGCAAGCACGGTTCAGCAATAGCTAAAAGACTGGTGTATTATCCGCACTGTTTTAGTCACAAATCTGGAACAGAGCACCTAATGGGCTACTATGAAGAGAATTAACTGTATCCCGGCGAGACCCATTATACTCACTGATCCATCTTAGACACTTCTGAAGCATGCTCTCTGTAGTATGTAAATGCTGAGAGTAGTGTGTATAACTAAGGTCTCAGTTCTTTATCTGTATTCATGAGGAGTAGCACATTCATCTTACTTGTGCAGATTCTGCATATATTGGGACTGTTTATAGGAAAAGTGTCAGAATCAGCTTTACACTATAAAATCAGTGATAATCAATATCTCTTGTTTCCTTTTCTGCTGTATTGCTGTCTACAAGATGGTGTAACTGGACAGATGTCATGGTTATATAAGCTTCAAAGCACTTATTTTACTAAGTGTTTTGAAATTGAATTGATTCTTGGAAGAAAAAAAAGTTTTACCGTTAATTTGAGAAACCTATTGCAAATCTCTGTTAGGGGTTAATTGCCCATTGTTTCCAATTCAATTTCTCAAATGTTTTGTTCTTATTCAGAAAAGACATCATGGAATAATGCCTTGTCTCTTAATACTATTTTCCAATTTTTTTTACCCTCTTAGAATGGCATTTCTAGTTATCAAGTTCTCACCTTCTGAAACTTTGAATAGATATGTGTGAAATGAACCTGATTTTCCTTTGCATCAAACTAGTTCCAAATGAACGTACCTCCAACTGGAGTAATATGATGGTAAATCAAGGTGGATGTCTGCAGTGTTCACGTTAATAAAAGAGCAATTTGGAGTCCTTCTCCTAAATCCTAACTTGCCTTTTGGTTTCCTGCATATTTCTGCTCCAGTATTAGTGATATTTGATCAACCTAATTAAGTGGGATTAATCAGAATTTTTTAAAAGGCTACCATTCCTTGTCACACTTGAGTTTTACTTTTGACATGCTTAAGGTTAACTTATACCTAGACATGAAATTTCCAATGCTAAGACCTTCAGAATTTAAAAATTGGTTTGGGTTCAATGTTTTATTAAGCAAAGCCTCAGGCAGTAACTGAGGATTTTGCTCCAGGAGGCATGGGCCTGAGTGAGTGTAAGAATGATGCCAGGTGAAGAAACACACTGTGGGGCACAATATGTGTGTGAATTCCCACCTGAGCCTGAGAAAGATCCTCTAGCTAGATAGCACGTCCTGCTGAAGGCCGTTCAGCTTTTTAGCAGATATGGCTGGTTAGAGAAGTAGTTGCTGACTGTGGAGGGGACAGGACACTTCACAGTGAGCAGCTATGGACACCCAACTGCTTGAAGTAAAATTCAGCTTCCTCTTATTGGACTGTGACTTATCCAGAAATGACTAGAGAAAAGAAGCATCTCTCTCTCTCTCAATCTCTTCTCCCCCCCCCCTTCCCCCCCAATTGTTTAAGATACAGTAGATGTAGCACAGTAAGATGATACATGGCAGTTGTAAAGTCAGGGAAAATACCCTTTAGTTAATGGTATTATCTCTGGAATTTGCAGGAAGTACAGTCAAGAACAGAATTTAAACCTTATTTTTCTTTCTCTTCTTCTTTTTAAAAAAAATAAAATCATGTTGTTAGGCTTTCTTGAACTTCCCTTTCTAATTTTGTTTGTGATTTCCAAGCCTGGCTTGGAACCAACATTTTATGCTAGGTTACCCTGGCATGATGCTCTGTATTCTTAATATCTTTTCTTCCTTACCTATTTCTCAAATGACTATGAGACAAAGTAACCTTTGCAGAAAGACATACTACTTTATATTTGAACAGCTATTATGAGTAGCTGATAACATAAACATTGACAATGTTTAGGAGAAAAAAAATACTTCCCATATCCTGAATTCTGGCGGCTATCCACACGTCTCTTGTCAGGGGACATGATGTCTGATTAAAACAAAAGAGGTTTTCTCTTCTCTTTGGAGATTTACTAAGAGCCACAGATGACATATCTGAAAGAATTTTCCAGAGATAAATTACTTATTCATGTTTTAAACTAGTTGTTGTGTAAGACTTTTATAATAAAACATAATTATTAAATAAATATGGTTTAGATATACTAAGAATGCTTAGATATACTTAGAATATCCATTAGATATAGCCTAAAGGACATCAGAAAGGATTTAGTTTATGAGAATTAAATGAGTATGTGGAAGAAATGCTGTTTTTCATGAGTGAGCATATCAGTTTCTAGGCTTGTTCTTAATTGTAATAGCTTCCACTTGGTGACTATGATTTGTGGAATTATACAAATGTGCTGAACATGACCCCCTTGAAAGTCACATTCTTTGTCAAATGATGAGAAATAAAGCAACTGATTTAATTCATTCATTAATTTTATGAAGTTTTCACTGAAACAGATTCTTGATTACTCCATTTTCATTGCAGAACTGAAGAGCCAGGAGGCTCTCCAATAACAGCGGAGGGTATAGTGTGCATTTGGCATGTATGTATATGATTTTTGTGCAGCTACCTAAATATAAAATATATAATCTTTTGAGGGGGAGGGCAGTAGGAAATGAGGGATTTTTCCAAAATGATTGGTGGACTTAGAAGTACAAAATCAAGTCATTTAGGTGCTTATGAAAAACCTACTCTTCAGTGCCAATGCCAGACTTTGGTTGAGATATAGAAAAAGCTGGGAGGGTGGGAGTGGGTAATGCTTTCAGCCTTCTGTTCTTGGAAATAATCATCTATTGCAGTAATCATAGGGGAAGGATGAGGAAAGAAACCAATTCCCTTACAACTGCTAATCCTATCATTGTTAAATTTATGTTAAATGCCTGTGGAATCTTAACATGGAGTTTTACTGTGTGCCATTTGGAAGACCAAATGTCAATTCCAATCAGTATTTTTTAGGGAGAGACATATATATTAATGTTAAGGCAAAAGACGTTAAATGCATAGCCACTTCTGTTTAGTCAAAACGCTTTGGCAGAGTCAGCCTGAAATTCCTAATTTTCTTTGTGCTAGTAAAGAACAGTGATAATCAATGTCTCTTGTGTAGATAGGTTCTTGTGCCTGTTTGTGCTGGAGAAAGGAGGCCAAAAGTAGGGGACCATGAAGATCAGTCATCTACACAAGTTCTTGTTTATTTTAGAGAGAAGAGCGAGCCTTAACAAAATGCATTTGTTACTGAGCTACGACTCAGATAAAGGTGTCAGGGGATGACACCTGGGCCAGGCAGTAGGAGTACGTTCCCAGCCTCAGCTATGCAGAGTTTCTGATACAGTCAAGGAGCGCTCAACCGCCAGACTCGGTACACCAAGGCCAGGGTTTCACGGGAATTTCTGACATCAAAAGCGGTCCAGATCAACAAGCGGTCCAAGAGAAGGTGCGGGGGGAATGCACCACCACAGGGTGCCAAGGGATGGGATGAAGAGGAGGAAGAGGAATGGGACTATTGGAGGAATTGATGCCCCTGCTTTTAGTGGCACCAATTTAATGTGAAATCATGTCTTTTCATGCCTGTTCTAACAGACAGGTCTGCTTCTGATATGACCTCTTAATCCTCAGTCATACCACCAGTGCTTGAAAAATCATGTGAAAGATATTCAGATATTATGTTACTTTCCAGTAAACTGTTTATTTTGCCATTGAAATTAAGGGGCAAAAGTTGGAGCATAGCTATGGCTCTGCACTGCCAGTGGGGTTGGTTATGCTCTGGTCGTAGCATGCTGTGTAGGCTTACTCCCACAGGTATAGAAGCATTCAGGTAATTGAATGTTGCAGCATTCACTTCCTGCATGTGATTAACTAGATTACAATCTGATTATTTCATTATTTGTTAATATGATCTATGCTATTGCATTGCATGGTAGCTAGTTTTCGTATTAAAAATAGCAAAGTCAGCCACGAAATCTTAGAATGGTATGGTTGATATTTTAGCTAGACAAAGGCCATTTCTTTAACATTTCAAAATTAAAGTTGTCTCACATGTAACCGTATCAAAGTAAATGCAGGATGTATTTCAGATAAATTTATCTGTTTTGCAACTATCCCTATCCCTGGTAGTTTGCAAAAGTATGATAATAAAATATTACTGCAGCTCAAGCTATTTGTAAGGACTCCAGTTTCAAGCTTTTAAATTTATTTTTAAGTTTCATCAATAATTAAACAAATGGAAATGGAATTCTTGGAATTCAGTAAAACTGTTAGTCCCTTTATTTTTGCATTAACTACCTCACTTTTATTTTTCTGCTGAGTGTGGGCATATTTGCAAAGTAATACACATTTTGTTTTGTGATCTTGTTTTGAAGAGCAAGACTGGCAATATAAAAAGAGTAGATTTTCTGTCTGCCATGGTCTTGAAGAGGAAAGAATTCTGATTCTCTTCCTTCCTGTGCTAGTATGATAAGCACAAAGAATCAAAGTGTATACTTGCTAGCATAAGGTGAATTTAAAATGCACAGCACTGCATATTAGTATCAGAATTTTATAACGTATTTTCAGTAGCTGTTCATTCATGGCCTTTTATGAAAAGTATTCAAGTTTTTTAATTGCATAGTTTACATTTCAGCAGTTTATGTTGTGGGACCATAGCCCTTCCCTTTCGGTTGCATACAAGACTTCTGGCAATTCTAGCAATTATGTACATGAGAAATTTATATGCAATATATCTATTCTTTAATAAGCTTTCAACTTCTTTGGAAGGAGTCATTGCAGAGACATAAAGTGATTCTCAGGGGGACTACTATCTGATGTTCTCTGGTGGTCCCTTTCTGGTCCCTAGGAACATCTGGTTAAGGCTGTTAGAGAGTAAGTAGGGAGTAAGAGATTAATAATGTAGTGTTACAGCACTTGGGAAAAGATCATGGATTGATTATTGAGTATTTCTAATTTTCTACTAAAACCTGGCCATTTCTCAGAACTTTGACAATTGACTTTCTTTGTCAGTTTCTCCATTTTGTAGCTATACATAATGGTATTGCCTTTAACCGTAAAGCCATTTTCAAGAATTACATTTTCTTTTTGAAGTGCATGGCAAGTTAGAAAATTTATGCAAGTGCTAGTTATTTAATATTAGAACATTAATTTTAGATTGTTTTTAACGGAGAACACTTTGCATATAAATTATCAGTGTAATTCTCCACTCTGCTGTTTGGGGTGAACAGCAAAAAGACAAGTCTTTTAGATTAGGATGGTGAAATATATTTGATATAGATAAAGATCTGATACACTTCCATCCATTGTGGCTTTTTGTCTTTTAGTATATGGATGATATTGAATTTGACTTGATGCTTGTTCACTATCTCTGTCTATTAGCTTTGCTTTTAAGGTCTTGACACTGCTTTTATGTAGGTTTTCCTTTGATAGAGCTGAATAGCGACATCTGTCTGTTTTGTTGTTAAAAATAATTTTGGATAGATGCTTTTTCATAGAATAAATTGCAATGCATGAATGTTGGGTACTATGGAAGGAAAATGTAATAGCTAGTAGTTAATATTTCTTGATGAGTATTCTCTTTTTCACTGTACCCTACAAGCTAGTCTGTCATGCATTTATTGGTACAGATAGAATTTCCGTGATCATCTACTTGTTTTGCATTTGAAGTGAATTTGGTTTTTGTTAAAGGCTTCAGGAAGTTATCCTTATTGACAGAAGTCTGTCTGAGATCCTACAGTGTAGGTGGAAATTTTTTTGTCTATTTCACATGCCACAGGTTCTTTCACTGAGGAACCACATGTAAGAATGAGAAATAATTTTCGTGGTGGTAGTTGGTTTTTTTGTTGTTGTTGTACGTTCTTATTTGTTTTGGAGAGCATGTGGGTTTTTTTCCTTCCCCCTTCCCCCCATTTGTTTTTTGTCTGCTTGAAGACATTGGCATTTCAGCTAAGGTTACTATCAGAAGTACTAATTGAATTTAACTGTAGTAGTTATTTTTAGGTTGTCCCCAGCATTGAGAAGGAATAAAGGCAAGTTTTCATCAGAATCCCTCCTTGGATTTGTTTGCTGAACCCAGGTTTTAAATGAAACATTTTAGCCCTAATGAACCCACTTCTGAAGGAACCAGTTTCATCAGGAAATGTAAACCTGACAAGGTCCTTGTGTTGCTTTGGCCTTCTAACAGTCAAATAACAACTAAAAACAGAATAAATGTGTCAATATTATGTTGATATTTTAGATAAATATTTGATATGTTTTACAGTCCTGAAGTGTGCCTTGCAGAGCTAAAATACCCTCTGAGAGAAGGGTGCTGAGGGCATCGTGCCCAGAGGCAGGATGGCAGCCTCCAGAAGCAAGTGGGGAAGGCAGCAGTGCCGTCTTCTGACTGACGAGGGTCTGCCATTGTCTGTCTAGATGTTGTGCGGCTGTTTCATCAAAGCCTTCCTTGGGATAGCCAAATGTAGCTGTTGCACGTATAGGTGCTTTTCCTTTACATTTAGTAGCATAGTTTAATCTAGTGGGGTAAGTACTATATAAACTGATTTAGTCAATCAGTGACCCAGGGTGAGGCCCTGAAGATGCCCTGAAGGTAAAAGCTATAGAGACATTTGGATATTTGGGATTACATTCTCAAAAATCTGTATTCACCTAGCTCCTGTGCATCTCAGGTAGCTGGGTTTGCTCTTGTCTGTGGAAGGAACCCTAAAGGTTTCCTAGAGAATGAGATAGATTAATGCTTTTCAGCTCAGATCGGAGGTCTAATCACCCATTTCGCTACTAAGCAAAGAGAGAGAATTTTAAAATTGTACTCTCAAATTTTGTGCTTTATTTTCTGTGCTCGATTGTACTTTACACTTATCTTCAAAGGTACGAAATGTATGCACTACCAGTGGGTGTAATTTTGTACCTAGTATCATGGAAAGCCACAATGTCTGAAGTTGTGCTTTTCTACCTCCCCATATGGAGTAATAACTCTATTGGAGTTAGGAATTTGAAAATATTTTTAAAAATACTAGCTTGCATGTCTGACTGATATTCATGAACATAGCTGTAATACCTCACCATAGAAATAGAACAATGTCATACGTTATAATTTGCATGTAACTTCGTGCAACTTCATGCAACAACATACAGTTACTTTTTAAAATATCAGCTGTTTAAAGTTATTTTATTAACGACAGTTTTCTAAGTATCTGTTGGAATCTTAGTTAGCCCTGTTGTGGAATCTTAGTTATCCCTGTTGTTGTGTTTGTCTTTTTACAAAAAGACAGGAACTTTAATAACTGTGGCTAAGTATATAACAATGTTCCTTCATTTAAAAAAAAACCAACCCTGCCCCCTCCAGACCCAACCTGCTGAAATTTATTATAACATGTTCTGTGCTGTTGTATTCTACTATTTACTGTTGATATCCATGGGGTTAAATATTTACTTTAATTCTTCTTGGAAGACACTGTGAGTTCCTTGCAGTTAACACAGATCTTTAGCAAATGTAAGATCACATTTTGATTTGCTAAGGATAGCTTGGACAGTGTTAGTTTTCCTTGTAATACCTAGTGAAAGGAAAGCTTTGCACTCTCTCTCACAGTTCAGCACTGAAGTAAAATACATAATTTATGAACTGACAAAAAAGCTTATAATGTCTAATAGAATTTTACTTCTTATTTGTATGCCTTATGCGTGTCTGTAGCTACAGAGAATGTACTATTGTTGGCATTTTATATAAATGCTGCTTTTCCATGAAACTTACAATAATTTTGTACTTCAGCATTCTGATATCGTCTTTGAAATCTTTTATGCATATTAATTAAGTAAAGATTCCTGTGAAGAATCATAATATTTAGAAAGAAATGGGGTATTTTGAATCTAGCTTTTACCCTGCATTTTTTATTCAGTGAATTGGTTTTGTTTCTATAGGGCCATAACACGCCACACTGGCTGATATTATCCATTCCCCCACAGAAATGACTGTGGGGAACATTAAGCAAATGCTGTTCTGCAGTCACTGCTCTATTTAGATTGAATGTGCAAGATTTATGCATTATGCTCTCAAGGTTTATTTGTATATAATACTGTATGTGTGTCTCTTACGTAGCTTTGGAAAACATGTAATAATACTAGACAAAGGTAGGGAGCCAAAAACATGAACGATAAGGGTTCATGGAGCCTTTCAAGCCAGACAGAAGAGATTAATGATTTTTTCCCTAGATAAAGTGAAAAAATATTCCTGTAATATAATCAAGTCTGGTTTCCTCCAAAAGCTTGTGCATCAGTATCAGGTTATATGAGATAGCCTATAGTATAAACTGAGATGTCAGAAGACCATTCATTGAAAAGTATACTACTCAGTGTTGTAACTGATGCTAGAAAATATGTGTTAGGGAGATAATTTTTTTTTCCAGAAATATTGGGAAGGAGGAATTGAAGAAATGAAGTATCCTGCGAGCTAAGCTTCTGGATTTTTTTTTTTTCTAATATATGGTGAAGAAATAGACAAAAATAAAATGTTCAAGCTAGCAATCAGGCAGCTTGAAGCCTCCAATAAAAAGTTTGATGTGATGGAAAGTGTTATTTCTTGGGATTTTGATATTCTTAAAAAAATATTTCTCATTTTATTGATATGTGAGTAGTGCTGAAAGAACTTCTTCTGATTGCAGTTTGTAGCAGAGGAAAAGCAGTACTTGCAGTTATTCAGTAAGCAAATTCAGGGATTTGAGAAGAGAAGGAAAACAGCTATGCTAAATACTTCTACCTCAAAACAGTGGGTGTATTGCTTTGTCACCAATCTTGCCACTGAAGTCGACCTCTTACCTCAGGTTTGCAAACCTGATTACAGATTCAGCAAAGTATCCCAAAGCATAAAAGTGCTAATTGTGACATTAAAGTTCTTTATGCAGCTTTTAATTGTAGAATAATATTAAATATTAAGACATGAATTTCATTTCTGCATGAAATTAAAAGATAGAAATCTCAACATTTGCAATTTAAACTGATTTATTTAGCAGTTTTTAAGTTGTAAATCATGTGTTGTATATGTTCCATTCAGACTTTTAATCTCCCAATAGAGGAATATTAATGCTGTTGTGCAAATTGCTAGTAAAACTCAATCTGTTCAGGAAAACTGAAACCAAAATGAAGCAGAGGCAGAGGAAAGTGTGATAGAGAACTTATTTTATGGGGTAAATGAGAAGACAGTGGCTTCATAGTGTGGGAAATGTTAAGGCCAAAAGGAAATTTAATTGCTCTGAGAGGAATAATACATCAGGGAGGGAAAAATAGAAGTAGAGAAGCTCAGGAACTTTTTTTTATGTGAACATATACATTGGATAAAAATAAAATGTAGGGTGGAAATCAAAATAAATTTCCTAACCATCGTAATGATTACCCTCCCTGTTCAGGAAGAAAGCAGGTGCATTTAAGATGGAGGGAATTTAAGGGAATAATATGATGTGGTATCTGTAATAGCAGGGGATTTATTCATTGACCCAGGAGATCCCTTGTAGCATCTCTTCCTATATCATAAACTTCTCCATTCTAGGACCTACTTTTTTTTTTTTTTTTTTTTTAAACGTTGCATGGTAGAAAGTATAGTTTAGGCACTAGACATGACTTCTGAAAAACTTTTATTAGATTATTGGCTTTGTCATAGATTTTCAATGCTTCGTGCAGGTCTTTTGATTCCCCATGCTGCATACTACTACTACTAGTTTTGCTTCACATCTGTGTTTTAAAGGTGGTATTTCAACAGTAGTTGTGAGGCACTCAGATAATTAATCATTTAGGGACTTGATGTCACGCAAGATTTTGCTACCCAGCTGTCTCTTTGAGGCAGTGACTTTTGCTCTGACAAAAGGTGGATGAGTGACTTCTGAGTGGCAATGACCAATGCTTCTCTGCAAGTTCACGAGGAGAAGGGGTTTAGGACTCTTTCTATAAAACCCAAGAGGCAGGTCTCAGTGCTTCTGCTGTCAGGTAGGCAATCCATGCGGGGACTCTTGCAAATCTAGGGCAACTATATTCTGCACTAGATTGTCATGGAAAGCTGCCAGAACAGTTGAGAAGCCTCTGATAAAAGCATAAAATAACACCCATAAAAGCAATGGAACCTGTTAAGAGATGGCTCACTGAGTCTGAGCCAAGCAGGGTGCTATGGATAATCTTAGTTCCTGGAATTTGCAAATAGACCTAGCATTGATTGGTGACTGAAACCTGACAGATTTACATGCTTCTAAACAGGCTTAGTAATAGATCTGCAATCAAATGTCATTATTTTAATGTAATTCCATGTATAGAATGATTGAGAGCCTTTATTAGCTTTGTATCACAAAGTCCCAAAGCTAAAGATTGTCAGAATGAAGGAAAAGAATGAGTTTGTTTATGCTACATCCTTTGTATACCTCACTGTGCTTTCTTCTATTACTTAGTTGTCCAAGTAAATTGAGAGATGCAAAACATAATCTTGACTTTTGAGGTTTTGGTAAGTTATGGATAGCCTTGTTTGCCCTGTTGTGGCCTTGTTTACAGTAGTGTCATCTTTTAAAAATGTTTTATGAATTTATACAGACAGCAGTGTTACAATGTGTGGAAGTACCATATTCTTATTCCCATGTTAGGGATAAGGAATTGAGACAAAGTACTTGCTGTCGTCAGAAAGGAGAAAATATTTAGTCTGTTGCCTTAGCCAGAAAGCCATCACTTCTTTTTATGTCATGCATTCCCTCTTTCAGCTAACTGTAATATTTGAAGAGTTGATGGGCATTCACTCCATTTTCCTGTGATACAACATTTGCAAAACAGATCAAATTCCATTTTTCCCGTTACTTTATCTCAGTAGTAAATGAAAACAGCATCAAGCTGATTAAGGATAGCTGTTGCTTCCATGTGGATGGCAGCTGTGCTTCTCGTCTGCTGGAGAAGTTGTTTCTTGCTTGGTCAGGATTGAGAGGCGGCTTTTCACTTGTCCTTGGGAAGGGGCCTTGTGCAGCTGAGTGACAAGTTCTTTTTGCTCCCTTCTGGCTGAAAGACAAGTTTATACTGTGAGATTATACTGCATGCCTCACTTTGAGGAGTAGCGTGAGTGGAATTACTATTCTGATTTTCCACCAATTTGGTCACAGAGGGAAGAAAAGTTAGGGTGGCAAAATAGGAAAAGCTAGACTGAATCTCTCTATTTCTTATTTTTGGGTGAATAAGGGCTGTGATAATTTAGTTCTAAAAATAAAACTCTTCTATAAAAATACCCCCCTCCCTTTTCTTTTTCCCCTTCCCAGTATCATGAGACATTGCAATTACTATTAGTGTTATAAAAGCTCTTAGTGTACGTGCATGTGTATTTGTGTACAGTGTGTTTATAGAGTGGTAGCCTTTAGAGACATTTATCATACTTCAGATCCCCATTACCTTACACACTGCACAGATGCATAACAAAAATCCAGCTCTTGCTATGTGTTTATGTCCCGAGCATAAGGCAGGATGGATTCTAGAAGCAGATGAGATGTAGACAAGCACACAGCAAAGGG
>VZTQ01000193.1:138317-219476 GCA_013400755.1 Pelecanoides urinatrix | reverse complement strand
TTTTCTTTCTAGGAACAAAGTTAGTATTTGGAACACTTCATTTAAGTGCAAAAAGTCCAGGTGGATTTTGACAACAGCCTTGTTGCAGTTTTTCATGGTTATAATCTCAAGACAAGAATTTCATACTAGATCAGTGTGGAGTTTAACGGCACAACAAATGACAAAACCCATCTTCAGAAAATGACACCCAGAGGTAAATGTAGTCATTTTCTTTCAGAACAATGACTACAGGACAGGAAAGATGAACCTTATCAGCTTGTGTAAAAGAAATCACAAAATTTGCATTAGATTTCTGTTAAATTTATACTGTGGTATCACACTAGTAAAGACATGTCATTCCCAGGCAATCCATAATGATTAGCAACTCGATGGTAAGAAGCCAGTTTGATTCTTGAGACTTGAAGATCAACACCCTGAATAAATAAAAGTAGATAAATTTATGTTTTCTGAAAATAGTATGTTCCTTATTTTACAGTCGCTTGCTTTCATGTGTGCGGAGGACGCTCTGTCTTTACAAGCCAGTTCAGGTTTTTGCAGACTAACTGGTCCGGGGGCTCAGATGATTGAAAGGGCATCTCTGTGTACCAAGAGGGATGGTCTCGGTGCGACCTCCCATCATAGGCTGGGCCAGGGAAACACACCAAAGCTCTTTGTTCGCGTCTAGAACAGGAGATGGGTGTAAATGCAGCAGGTTTAGTTTTATCTTCTGACAGTCCTTGGTCTGAACTGCAGTGCCAGCATGCCCAGAGTAGCATGCCTTCCCGAGTAGCCCTGCCACCCTGCCCTCGGCTAAGGGAGCCTCCTGCGCTAGCAGCTGGGTAACGGCCGCTTTAGGTTGGTTCCTGCTCTGCAAATGGCTCAGAGAGAAAAAGCAGCTCCGCTCCTGTGCGGCGCAGGGTCTGTCCCTGCAGCAACGCAGCTGGCCTGCTGTAACGTGCTGTGTTTTCGTCCTGTCCCACACCGGGAACTGAAGAGGCTCTGCCGTGGGTTTCGGCAGGAACAGGAGCAAGGCCAGGCTTGTTTTGGCACAAACAGGGGTTGGGAGCCTGGACAAGCCCAGGAGACCATCTCAGAGCATCTAAATAGCCACATCCCAGCTCCGCCGAGGGGGGCTCACGTCTGTCCCCCAAATTGCGTGGCCAGTGGCAGGGCTACAAGCAAGGTCTGCGGATGCTGGGTACGGGTCCCCGTCTCTGCAGGGTCACCTCTGCCACGATGCCCTGTTCAGCTGGACGGAGCAGGGAGGTGAGTGCCCTGTCATCCCTGTGCCCTTCACCCCGAGGATGATGCCCACACCATGCCCGCTCCCCGGCCGGTGTTTGCAGCAGGGGTAAATGCACTAAATGCCCTTCCCCGCTCCAAAACCACCTGCTTGGTAGAAATAACAGCTGAAAATCCCTCCTAACGGTCATGAGGCCTGAATTGGTCACCGACAGGACCCCAGACCGTCTGCATGTCGCAGTGCCCAGCCTGGTGAAGCACAGAGCTGGGGGAAGGATCAATGCTGAGCTACACACGGGGGTTGGCAGGTCTGTTGTCCACGTGATGCCCAGTGCAGCTTTCGGGTGTATGGTCTGCACGAAGCGAAAACCTCACAGAGTGGCCAGAACAGGGGCTGAGAGGATCTGCTGCAAAGCAGCTCCTGGAAGGTGCTTCTGGGGACTCAGCTAAGCCCGTTTTACGAAGGGGAGCATGCGTTCATGTGCACACAGAACTGCTGGCTAATTGAATCAGGTTGTGGCTTCAAAGAACCAGGCTTATTCCCTTCCTTTTATCTTTATTGACTAAAACATATCCCAGCCCCAGCTTCCCCCCAGTGCGGGAGCAAGGGCAGAGCATGGACAGGAGGGACACTGAGGGGCCTCCCCTCACCTGGGGTCCAGTTTCTCCTCTCACTGGGGGGGCTCAGCGGGGCAAGTTTTCTGGCATCTCATCACCCTCTGCCTTCAGCTATTTACATCAGCACAGAGGAAGAGGAGATATCCCAAACCAGCGTCTTGGCTCGGCAAGATACAATCCCCAGGAGGGGACAGGCATCCTAAACCGAGAAAATAAACCCCTAATTGAAAGCCATCAGCCCTTGAGCAAGGCACCAGGACCAGTGCTCATACCAGAGGAAGCCCCTGGGAGGGCTTTGGGCTGCCCCACCAGTTAGGGAGGCCGGCAGCTCATCAGTGCAATGAGGAGCAGCTGGGGCAGTAGCTATAAGTAGCTTGAGGGCTGCAGGCTGGGCTAAGACAGGTTTTTGTCTAGTTCAGGCTCTTGGGCTTCATAGAACAGCAACAGTTCTGGCTGTGGTTGCCAGGACTCTATCCAGGGCCTGGGCTGTTCCTGCTGGGACCCCTGCCAGGAACAAAACCAGGGCCCTGGGAACAAAAAGCCGGGGCATGAGGAACACAGCCGAGGCCCCGGGAATGGAACTAGGGCCTGGGGCCCCAGGCATGGAACCAGGGCTCGAGGAACAAAACCAGAGGCCAAGGAGCAGAACCAGGGCAAGAGGAGTGGAACCAGGGCCCCAGGAACAAAACCAAAGTCCCAGACATGCAACAAGGGTCCAAGGAATGGAACCAGAGGGCCAGGAGTGGAACCAGGGCAAGAGGAACAAAACCAGGGCCCCAGGCGTGGAACCAGAGCTCAAGGAATAAAACCAGGGCCCCAGGAGCAGAACCAGAGGACCAGGAGCAGAACCAGGGCAAGAGGAGTGGAACCAGGGCCCCAGGCATGGAACCAGGGCTCGAGGAACAAAACCAGAGGCCAAGGAGTGGAACCAGGGCACGAGGCACAGAACCAGAGGTCCAGGTGCAGAACCAGGGGAAGAGAAACAAAATCAGAGGCCAAGGAGCAGAACCAGGGCCCCGGGTGCGGAACCAGGGTGAGAAGAACAAAACCAGAGGCCAAGGAGTGGAACCATGGCAAGAGGCACAGAACCAGAGGTCCAGGTGCAGAACCAGGGTAAGAGAAACAAAATCAGAGGCCAAGGAGCAGAACCAGGGCCCCAGGTGCGGAACCAGGGTAAGAAGAACAAAACCAGAGGCCAAGGAGTGGAACCAGGGCCCCAGGCATGGAACCAGGGTAAGAGGAACAAAACTAGGGCCGCAGGCACGGAACCGGGGCCCGAGGCGCGGAATCAGGAGCCCCACGGCGGGAACCAGGAGCACGCGGGGCAAATCCGGGGCCCCGGAGTGCAACCTAGAGACCGCCAGGAGCAAACCAAGAACCCCCAGAAGCACCTCCAAGATCCTCAGGAGCATCCTGTGGGACCCCAAGAGCAACCCAAGGACACCAGGAGCATGCTCTGGGCACCCAGAGACCCCCAGGGGAACCCCAAGGCTACCGAGAGACACCTAGAAAACCCCCAGACCCCCAGGAACACCCAACGGGCACCCAGAGACCCCCAGGAGCACCCCAAGGGCACTCAGGAGAACCCCAGGAGCACTCCAAAGGTACCCAGAGAGACCAGGAACACCCCCAGACACTCAGGAGTGCCCCAGGAAGGGAACCAGAGCCCAAGCAGCAGACCCAGAGTCCCGGGTGGGGACCCGGAGGCCGAGGCTCACGCAACACCAGAGGCCCCGGAGGAGAACCCGAGCCCAAGGAGTGGAACGCGAGGCCCTGGCACATGGAACCTGAGGCTGAGGAGCAAAACCCGAGGCCCAGGCGGGGACGCGGAGCAGAGGCCCCAGGCGGGGAACCAACCCATCTTCTTACAGGGCTCCACTCGCTGCTTGACCGTCAGCCTTTAGAGCACAGCTCATCCCTCTGCATTTGAAAACGCAATATCAGAAGAGTCACATGGATGCAAAGCGATAGCTGAACAATTCCAGGGTCTTGTTTCCATGTAGGGATACCATCTGGAGTGCAGCTACAGACTGCCATTACAAGAGGGAAAGAGAAAAAAAAAAAAAAAAAAAAACCGAACTTTAGGGCCTGCATATACAAGCCTTAACACCTTTGAGATTCAATCTGCTTCTCTACCACTGAACAACCCCACCGCATGGCTCAGCTCATCCCATAATACACTGTTGAAAGAGCTGTCCACAGCTACTGAGTCCGAGATGACTGTACGACCGTTGCCTCAACAGTCCAGGCATATCAACATGTTCACTGTAGACTCATGGCTATTCCACCTGACTCTACACCCCCGGGCAGGGCGGCTCCGAGCCAGGGTACACTATAAACATGCCTCAGAGTTGAGAGAAAACTCAAGCCTAGAACAATGACACCAGATGGAAGACACATCAGGCACGAAGACCCGCAGGGCTGTGACAGGAGGAGGCTCTCTGGCAACCCCAGAAAAGGGGCAGAACATCGTGGCCCTGGACAAGAAGTTCCGCTCCAAACTGAGAGGATGGATGCGCGAGAAGCCTGGCCTCAAGACCGGAGCACGTGAGGATGCAGGGGAGAATTCCCAGCCAGTGCAAGCGCACGGCTGGAGAGCAGAGCCGCTCACGGCCACGCGGAGGACTGTCCCGACACCTCCGCAGGGCTAGCCCGACCCACGCGTGCGCGGCTCGCGCGCGGCGGTACCGCAGCTCGGTGGCGGGAGCTCCAGCGCCCCCTGGCGGCAGCCGCGCGGCAGAGCGGCCTCTTTCGCCGCCAGGCGGCAGCAGCAGCCCAGGCGCGCGCCCCGCCGCGCGTGCGCCACCTCCCACCTGCAGCAGCGGCTCGCGGGCGGCGGGAGGCAGCGCGAGCCGCCTCCTGTCAGGTGTCGTCAGGGGCCTGAACAGAGGCAGCCGAGACGGCGTAGAGGACAGGAAGAGCGCAAAGGTGGCCTCAGGAGGGATTCTCAGGGAATGAGAGGCTACTAAGGGGCGTTACAGGGTTAGCAGAGGGCTGCAGGGCACAAAGAAGCTCTGAGGAGGCGTCACAAAGGGGTCCAGAGGCCGTGAGAGAGGCAAGGCCCAGGGATGCCATGAGAGCCTCAGGAGGGGATCTGACAAACTACAGCTGTCCTCAGAGGGTGAGGACCTGAACACAGGCACCCTAGATGGCATAGAGGAAAAAAAAGAGTGGTTTTGGGGCAGAAAGCTGGCTGTAGGAGACATTCTGAGGGAACAAGACAGGCCCTAAGTGGGCTAGAGAGCAAGTGTCCCGAGGAACCCGGCTGGCCTCGGGATACATCAGGACAGGGAGCAGAGGGGTCCTGGGGGAGCCAGAGTGACACAAGGCGGCTTGGGGACATGGTGAGGAACTTGGGAGGGGATCTGAGCAGAGTACAGGGGGGTACTCTGGGGTACAAGGCTTCAGGAGGTGACATAAGGGGAGCAGAAGGGTCTTGAGGGGCAGGGCAGGGAGGTAAGAGGAGGATTAGGGTCCTCCCAGGCCCCTCTCCTGGGCCGTGCAGGGGAACCAGGGCTGGGCAGCCAGATAAAGACATGGGGGGCTGGTCAGAGAAACAAGGATCGAGAGAGGACAGAAATAGTGATGCAGAGCAGCAGAAAGGGACAGAGAGACTAGAGGAGGGACAGGCATCTAGACTGTTTCACTTCTGCGTGAGCACAGGACACCTACATGGTTAAATGGGAACTTAACTATCATGTAAGGTGGTGTACTGGCATCTTGGGGATCCAGCAGCTCTACTTTCTACTCCTAATTCATGGTGTAACAACTGGTAGAGAAATAAATGAGAACACGTTGATCCCTCCTCTCTCCCAAATGCAGATACAGACATACGCATCCACCGTCACAGATTCATCGCATCCCTCACGGTGCTGAAAGCCAATTGTCTCTTTCCTTTACTGCCAAAAGGAATCACAAGTTGAATTTGTGATTTCTTGTTTCTAGAGTCTTTGGCGATACGCAAGAGAGAGGATACAAGAAATTAGTAGCCATAAAGTGGTTTTATTATTTTTGAAAAATGGAATGTTTCACTAACAGAAACTTTAAGTGATGTTTGACCAAGAACACGTTTATTACAAAAAAAGAAACCAAACCAACAAGTTGACATAATATTTGGCTACAATGCGGCAGCAATCTTGCTTTTTGTAATCACAAATTCAAGGTGACCCTGGTTAATAAAATTCACCACCATTCTCATCTGGCATTAAAAAAAAAATATATATATATGTATATATATAGTGCTTTCAGTAGCGGCGGATAAAACGGGGTTCAGCCGGTCTGTTTGTCCGCTCCTGGCCCGCAAACACTCCTTGTATTCCGCTACTCTGCATCATCTGGCTCTGGTTTCCAACTTGCGTGAAGCCTCCGCGCCTAAAAACAAGACCAGACAAATTGAAAATTTCCCAGAAAAGTTAATACTACTGTGACTCTGAGAAAAGATGTTTGCTTAGGTTTTTTTTCTACTTGCCTATCCACAGTTAAGTAGAAGCTGAAAGTATTATTTTTCACAATTGACACAGGAATTTTTTCTTTTATACAGATCAGTCAACTATTATAAAAACATTATAAGCACTCTGACAAAGCTTCTTACCCCGACATCCCTCCTCGATTCATCACATGGCCTGGTCCTGACTGACCAGGCATGCTTCTATCACCACCTAATTTAAAAAAAAAAGAAAAAAAAAAAAAAGACACACTTTTGTGTTTTCCTAATAAAAAAAGCCACCTTGTTCCCAGAATTTTATTTGCTTTCTTGGTAATGCTGTTAAAGCTCCGTAGGAATTTTAACTACCGCTAGAAGTTCAGCAGCAGTAATTGATAGAAAAAACCACGATCACACTGGTAAGCAGCAAGTGTACCTTGCCATCTCTCATGATCCCGTCCCATCATTCCTCCATCCACATTTCCCTGCCATGAACGATCTTGATGCCCCTCTAACTTTCGACCATGATCTCCCCAGTCACGTCCATCTCTTAAAAAAATAAAAGAACATCTTCTAGGTGTGTCCCTTATCCATTTAGCAGCATAGGGTAAAGCCAAACACCGTACCCCATACAAAAGTATATTAAATTGTTAATCAAGCTGTATCTATAGCCACCCAACCATTGCAATAAAAACTGGTCAAAGAAAAAACGACGAGGAACTTGCTGAGCAGCGTCCTTCGCACAACAAAGCTCATCTTTTTCTGATCTACAGAGACATAATTAGTATCACAACGTACTAAAATGCTTAAACGTGGAACAATTCATTGACCGCCCTTCCTCTTATGTAGAACTGAACATTATGCGTCTGGAACACGCCTAGCACGACTAGCTCGTTTAAAGAGAAACCGCTATGATTCCACAGATGACTCTCAGTTCCCCACCCCCACACTGTTGCAGAGATTCTGATTCTATTTCCTTAAAGCCTGACCGCTAGCCACAAACGAGACTTTTGTAGATGTTACTGGAGCATCCGGTACAGGACTGAATCTCATCTGTAGAAAAGAAAGTTATTTAGAAGAGAACCACAGTTATGAGCTGAGCTAACTGAGCTTCTTTACTCACTACAACGCTCCGTTCTCTTGACGCACGGGGGAGCTACGCGTGCAAATTCCTTGCTTCTCCAGACGCTCAGAGAAACCATCTGGAGAGGATTCACACTTGTCAAACTGCTTCCGCTGTCACCCTTCAAAGGTTGACCGAGTGCCCAAATTTTAAGAACCAACAAATCATTTCCCTTAGTTCACATGCACTAACCGGGTTTGTGGAGGTATCCCTCTCCCTTCATTCATCCTTCTGTCAGACCCATAGCCACCCCAACTATCCCGGGAGTGACGATCGGGCCCTCCGTGGCGTTCATCTGTGTAATGCTGGAAGGCAAATGGTACAGAGTCACGCTAAGAATCAATACAGGTTTTTCTTTCAGGATTGCAAAAATTCAGCTCCTCAGGGGTTGCCTTTCTATAAGCTGTCAGAAAATAAAAACAGTAGCTGTCTCGTTTTCTACTGGCTCCATTGTTGCTACTGTGCACGGTTCACTCTAGGCATTTGTTTTGTTTCACAGCACAGATACTGCTCCGCTCGTTAGTGGAAGAAGGCTTTTTGTTTGGTATGGTGGTTCTTTGGTTTGGTTGGGTTTTTTTAAGGCTTACATTCTGGCTCCAGATTTTTAGTTTTTACATAGAATATCTGCCTACTTCCTACCTCTCTTCAGAAACGAAAGGTTTTGTATACCATTGTGGTTTTCACACCCGTCCTTTTAGTCATCTGCCTTGTTCCATTACGACAGCAGCTATTTTCTACAAACCATTTACATGAACGCCAGCGAAGGAGAAGACGCTACAGTAACTACCTCTTAACGCAATACAGACACCTAAGATGGTTAACCAGAAAACTTTTATGGCCACGTACCAGCCTGAGAAGATGCCATAGCTCCCATCGCTCGGAGGTTTCCCCCCACCCCTAGCTGTGGCTACCACCCTAGCAAGCGGATAACTTCACAACTTACATTCCACACATTAGCGTGCAAAATCAGTTGCTGCTTGATCTGACATCTGCTCAGTTTAAACCCAGTAGTGGTTGCATTTAAGAACTAGGCAGCACGCGCACTGTGTTCTTTCTGCTTTGGGGTCGGTTTGTTTGGCTTTTTACCTGAAGCAGTTATTTGGGTATAACTCACCTGCCCATCTCGATCTGGTATTCCTCTCGAACCGTCTCTTCTGGAACAAAAAAGAAGTTTAGTTGGATCAACACAATAATCATAATTCCGATGTCTGTATGAAAGAACGGATGAAAATTTGTCTTCATTAGGCTGTAAATCTGAACGTCAATGTTTGTTTAGTGGTAAGTATTCAAATGAGTTCTTGTTTCATAGCATAGAAAGAGACCAAAGTAACATCTATTACTGAAATATGGGTAAGCAAGGCATCACCGAGGCATGGTCAGGTACTTGATGGTACCAAGGGAAAATACTGAGTGAACCTACCAGTATCAGAAATTAGTTAAAATCAGAAGGAAAGCGGTGTGTTTTTTGCCAAAGATCCTTTGAGAGCAAAACAGAAGTCTCACTAGCACCACACAGAGTGTATTTTCGCATTCTGTGGAACTAAAAATCTGCATTAGCTAGGCTGCAAAGAGGAAAGTAGGGAAAGTTTTAAAGCAAAAGGAAACGGCTAAATCTTAGACGAATGAACAGGGATTCATAAACTAGATTTCTGTATATCTCAAGAGAAGCTGTAGGATCTCCCACGGCATCACGGCAGACTACATTAGGACTTGGCTTATCATCTTTATGCAGCCCCTTTCCATTATGTCCGTAAACAATGGAAACACAAGATTGCAAGCACATATAAAGTGCGACACGAGAAACACGCAAGCGTCATTTGTTTCGCTCTTCTCTTTTGGCACCCTTCAAGCCACAAGTAAGCCACAAAAAGACCCCTGATTTCCATAAAGGTATAGGAAGAAAAGACACCGCCTTCCTGACCTGTCCAAACAATGGTCTTGGTATCGGCCACGATCCCTGTGGTCAAAGTCGTGGAAGCGGTCTTGACGACTAAATTCAGAATGATACCTATCATCCATTGCCATTCGCTTCGCTTCACCTGGCCAGTACGGGTCATCTCGCCTGCAAAAAAGGTCATGATTAGTAGTAATCTCAAAACAATCTTCCTTTCCCGCTCTCTTGATATCAAACCTCATTCAATCAGATTACAGAAACAATTTTTTTTTTTATTTATAATTAAAAACCCTTGTGTGTTAAGCGGGCATCACATTTCAGTTTCAGAGGAAGCTAGGTATATCAACATTATACAAAAAGCTTAATCTCAGCATGTGCTGACGTGAGAAGAGAATGACTATCTGTTCCCACTAGCAATCCTGTTTTAGAGTCAATACGCACAGTTTCTATTCTTGGTCACTCCTCTTTGGGAAATAAGAATTTTAAACCTGCTGTAATAAAATTGGGCTTACAGGTATACGAGTATGACATCTGGTCGTCTTCAAGATCAATACTGAAGTGTTAAAAGCAACATGTGAATAGACTTTCAGCGTGAGCTCCCATAACTGCTTTAGCAAGAGGACTCACAATTTACACAGGCTTTAGAATGCTCTATCTGTAAGTGGATGTGGCTGAAGAGTTTGGAATCTCCTCGCGGGAATCATTACCTGCCGTCAGGATCATAAGGCCGCCTCATGGCAGATCGCCGTTCTTGTTCGTAGCGTAGCTGTTCCTGCTGACGTCGCAGCTCTTCTCTCTCTCGCTGGATTCGTTCCTGTTCTCGTCTCCTCTCCTGCTCTATGTGCATTCTTTCTCTCTCCAACCTCTCCCTCTCCAAGCGCTCCCTGTCAAGACGCTGCCTTTGAAATTCAAGTCGTTCTCGTTCTCTCTGGAGCCTCTGTCTTTCATCCCGCTCATGAATAGCTTGAAGACGTTGTTCTCGTTCTCGCCTCTCTCTCTCTCTAATTGAAAAAGAGATATTTTGTTTTCAATTGAGAATCTTAAGTCCAAACTTTATTGCTTCTTCGTTTTGGGTGGGTTTTCTTGTTTGCCTTTTGTTGGTTTTTTTTTTTAAAAAGTTTTATGTTCTTCCCACTACCTGCTTAAATGTGAATGATCTCTTCTCAAGTAAATCGCAGCTGCTTAGTTTAGGGAAGAGAAAAGAAAAAAAAAAAAAGAAAAGAAGTCCATACAGATGAAAGAAGCAAGGGTAAGCATTCTGCCTAAGTAACACAGAACCCACTCTAAGTCAGGTCTGAAAAAGCTTTCATAGAGCACAGCATGTCCAAAGACATAAGTCTGACAAACAGGAAGTATTTACGAACTTCCAGGGAAAAATCAAGTATGGAAATTCAAATCTGATCAAGTGGAACGCAAGACCTTAAAGCACTTACACAAGTTATTATTCAACAAGAGTCTCCCGAAAAGCACAGGCTTAGAGAAGATCGATTTCGGGAGTAAAAACCTTCATAATTTGGCATTATGTCTGTTCTAGCAATGGATTAGTATCAAATCGATCTGAGATACTGTTGGAGGGCCAGCATGACACTACTTTGCAGCCTGTTCAAAACACAGATCAGGGAAGTAAAAACAAATGCCAAAGCTTAGAGCAAAACCGGGAAAACTCACCGGCGTCTTTCCGTTTCCCGGATTTCTCGCTCCCTCTGTCTCTGACGTTCACGTTCTCGCTGTTCTTTGATTTTATCAAACGATAAAATATCTTGCTTTTCTTTGCTCTCGGATTTGCGATCCTGGCTTTTTGTACTCTGAGTTAAATCAAAACAATACATTACCTGAACACAGTGCATTTTTAGCTAAAATACCCAGGCAAAAGGCCTACCTTATGCCAACCTGAACAAAACAACAGACCCTCGTACCTTCCCAGAGGTAAATAATGTTGGAATTCCATGGAAAAGTAGGTAGGGGAAAAGTACCCTGAATTTGGCTAGAACTTCTAAAGAGTTTAAATATATATAGATACTAGGGGCACATGATCTGACTTGCACCAGTGGCAAACGATACACCGCTTTGAAGGTCACCGGTCACCACACTCCATGCTCGGGGAAACACATCGTCATTTTAATATTGCAAATCTACTTCGTCAACTAGGAGAGCAGCGACAAAAACTATAAAGAAGGTGAAGCATAAGCATTTACCTTTGCAGCATCCTTAACACCCTAATGCTCTCCAGAAAGCAATAAAAGGATAACTGTTGCCAATATGCAAGGCAAAAAAACCCTTCAACTATATGCATATAAAGCTATTTGACACCTATTTTCACATAAAAGCTTCTCTGAATGTTGTACTTACCCTCTCTTTTGATGTAGAAGTTTTCACACTAATAACTGGTTCTCCTTTAGATTTATCCATTACCACTGTCCTTTCAGTTCCTCGACTCGCTAGAAAACAAAATACATCCGAGAATAAATAATATCCCAGACATTCAAAAATTCCTGCTAGATTTAAAACCATCGAGATACTAAGCAGTAAAAAGTTGTTTTATTGAAGTTGTAAATAACTTACGGAAGACTACATTTATGATTTAAATAGCTTACCAAGATTTGGCCAAGCTCGGGATGGGAGCAGTAAAGCTATCACAAAATTACAGTAATGTTTTCTGGCAGGGATGACAGTTCAAAGAAAGTAAATTTAATTTCATTCTTCTGTCTGCAAAATACATCCCTTTGCCACAGTTTAAAAAAAAAGCACACAGAACCACACACTATGTCAGGTCTAAAGCCAGTGATAGTTCCATAAAATTCACAGTTTACCATTTTGAGTATTTAAAGCCCAGTAATTATGAAAACTTTGTGGCTAAGTTACTAGTGTTTTAAGTCAGAAAAAAGTTTTCAAGGTATTTTCTGGTACTGTTTTTTGTTCACCAGGAAAACCTCAGTATTACTAAGTACGCTTCATGGTCTTCTTACTGAATTATGAATCACATCTAATAAGAACACTGAAGCTTGCAGTAGCTGAAGTCTACTAATCAGCCACAATTCTGAATGTTTATGCTTGTTCTTCCATTTCCTACTTAGCTGATAAAGAAAATTTTTTTGGATGCAAAGTAGAAACTTTGTCACAGTCACTTATATTATTTGTACCAATTTTTTTAAATTTGTTTTTTTAAAACAAATATCCTTGAAAACATTTCTGAAAGGCAGCTAGAGTTACCTGATTTGCTTGCCCTAGATCTATCAGAGGATCCGGCCTTTTGTTCATCTTTTTCTTTTCCTTCTTTTTCATCTTTTCCATCTTTTTCTGATTTCTTAGCATCATCTTTTTTGTCGGTCTTCTCCTCCTTCTTAATACCAACAGACCTATAGGTAAACTTTGCTTTAATAGAGAACCTAACAAAAAGTGCTATATAACCACTCTGATCAAGCCAACCATGTCAAAAAAACCAACCCCACACCCAAAAAAACTCAACACAAAAACCAAAAAATACTCTCAGAAAACCCACTCCCAATACCTTCCATGCGGCAGTGCTGAAGCCAATGCGTACTTGCACGCACGATTAAGAGTACCAACCAATACTAAGCTAAAGCTGACCAAAAGTGAGAAACAACAGATAATCCTTCTGAGCATTTGGAGACTTTGGGTGCTAGAAGTCTTCTGTTCTGCCTTTAAGTAAAGTTCATGCTTAGCACAGGGGGAAGAGGGCCCACCCAGGTAGAGATCGAGCTCCACCACAAGAGCTTTTGTAAAACAAATACCTCAAACACCCGATGCATAGCCAGCCTGCCAAAGCATCTCCTTTGCCAAATCTTTTAAAATTTTACAAGAACAAAAGGTAGTAAAGCAAAACGCCTCTTTCAAAAGCAACAGACCACTTGAAAAACAAATATTGAAGTATCACTCACTAACCATGCAAACAGTCTATCAAAAAGACAGACGAAATCCTGGAAGTAGTTGTCAGTTAAAAGAGCAGACCAAGCCAGAGTCAGATCAGAGGACAAACAATTCTGATAAAAATAATGGTTTATCTAGAAATGAGTTGATTGGGTATCTCCTGATATAACTGACAAGTTTTGATACTAAACCCTGAAGAGCTCCGTATGTCTGAACAGAGGGCCAATTAAGATGCACTTACTGCTGTAAAACACCAATTTCAATTTTACAGCTATTACTCCTATTTCAGATGCCGTATGAAGCAGCAAATTGAGATTTATTACAGTTACTGTTCACTTTGGTCACGTAGCTGCACTTCAAATGAGTGGCCTTTAAACATAGAAAAATACCAAAAACACTTTACTTCTCAGATTTGGACTCTGCAGAATGGTGCCTGTCTTTTTCCTTCCTTGTTTCACCTTCCTTTTTGTCTGAAGGCTTTTTCCCAGCTGGTTCATTTTTTGCCTAGAATTTTAGCCAGAAATATTTTTATAATAAGAGACAGATATTAAACTTGCACACTTTTATTTTCATTACACTGTCATGGAACAGCTACCACTTACCTTTTCCACAGAAATCATTTTTCCATGCAGCTCTGTCCTGTGGAGATGATTAATACACTTAGTGGCTTCTTCAGATGTTGACATTGTAACAAAGCCGTAACAGCGAGCGCCAGGACTGCGAGCATTTGTCACTACTTTTGCACCGACCACCTTTGGAAAAAAAAAAAATATTCTGTGTTTGCAGATCCGTGGCCAAATAAATTCCAACTTAATCACCATTTGAGCAGCTCTGTCTACCAGTACCACACAGTATAGCACCTATCCATTTTTAACAGGGAGTAAATAAATATGCTCGGCACACAACATTCCATCAGCATTCTCAGAAGACGACATTGTTAGGCTTGTTTGCCAGGCAGCAAAGGAAAGGTTATCATTTTAACCTGACCTCCATACTGTTGGGCCAACCGTGTTCTAGAAGTGCCTCACTAAAGACTACTTCACAGAGTATGATGTGAACAGCGTTTACACCCAAGTCAAACACAGCTAAAAGGTTCAAGTTTAACATTATTCCACATGTGTTCTGAAAAAAGTATAAAACAAACACAAAACTCTATGAAACGGATAAATCTGATTGTGGAACAGATTGTTGATACAGCTCTACTGAAAAAGAGACCACCATAATAACCAGCTCAGAAAATTTACCTTCAAGTTGCTGAGCAGGTCAATAACAAAAGGAAGACATATATATGCAGGGGAGAGTGGGGGCATAATAATGAAAATAATTTAAAAAACCTACCACCACTTTGTCTTTTCTTACAGGAAACCTCTGCTAGTTTCTGTCTACAGATGACAATTTCTGACAGTGCAGAGGCGCACACTTAGTGACACAAACCCTTAACATTACATTCAGAAATGTATTAGGAGGAAGGGGAGATGGTCATGGAAGGAGTTCCCTTCCACAACTTCTGCTCTCATAACCTAGCTGGCACTGAAGAACAAATGGAAGCCTGCCCTCAAAGACTAGATTTCTCCAAGGAATACCCCTTGAAATAAGACAGTTTAAAACAGCATTAACGATCGCTGGACACCCAAGAGGTACAATTAGACTACAGGGCACTAGATGACAACCCACCAGTCTCTCCTGTCAAGAATTGCCTCATTTTTACAGGTACCTGCACAGAGATTCTCCAAAACCTGTATTTCTGCCCGCCTCTCTCCCCCGCCAATTTCAGACAACCTTCTTTACAAAGTATGCTACTTTCAGATGCAGAGTGTCAAAAGAACACCAGAAAGTTAAGTGCTTAGCCTACCCAGTTACTCATTAGGAAAAATAAGAGCTATATTTAAGGTCACCCTTTTAAATTGATAAAATGGTTTGTCAATTTACAGATCCGCTACATACCTTTCCGTACTTGCTGAAAAGGTTCTTCAAGTCTGTAGCTCTAGTAGAGGATGAAAGTCCACTAACCCACAAATTTCTGCCAGAACCACTACCCGCACGGCCTAAGGTACAAAAAAGACCAACATAAAAGATCGTGTAGCACAAGAATGCAACAGTGAAAAAGTAATCGCCCTACGAACCCCAGTTTTTTCTTCATAAACCTCTTCAAATGCAATTTTACTGCTACCACTGCCAATCAATCTTGAAATCAATAGACACATTGCAGCCTGCAAAAATGAACTTCTGAACTCCATACTTGATGTGCATTTGATTAGTCTTAGTGAGTTTTCATCTACGTATTGTCTTCCTACACTTCAATCGCTTTCATGAGAATTACAAAATAGTAAATGTTAATTCACAAGAGACTTTTTTTTAAAAAAAACTTTGTCAGGTAAGAAGGTTACAGAAGTTACATGAACTGAAATTCACAATTCATGCTTTGAAGGCCCATGTTACAACTGCATTGACAGTCCGTTGAATTAACAGTCCTCACCAGAATTGCCACACAGAGTATAAACCCATACATTTAGGCATCTGTTGAGATTTTTCAGACAAATCCTGGTCTTTCCGGTACCTATCACCATTCACGAAGCTAGTGGGACTCCAATATAACTATTACAGTGAAGATATATGCACGCTTAGGGAATTAACGAGACACAAAAAATAAGCAATGCAAGAAAGGCAAGTCAAAAATAAAGTGGAACTGTTACTCCATTTACTCCTTTGAATGTTTACTTACTACAATTGACTCACAAGTAACAGTTAGATTTGACCCTGTAACATTTTTTTTCCCCCAAGTAATTTGTACTTTTTTTAAAAAAAAAAACAACATACCTTTCTCATCTTTTGAGATTATCTTTGTATCTCTGTCCTCCTCAACAGGGCTAAAGACAAAACACCACATTATTCAACCGATCATATGCAAAAAGAACGCTAATTCTAGATTGTGCACTAAAATTGGATACCTACCAGTAAATTAGTTCTGAAATAAACGCTATCTTTGCAAATTTATAGAAGAATGACAGGAAATATGGGATTCATATCCTTAAATGGACAATTCTGTTTTGCAGAAGACAGAAATAAGAGTAATTTAAGAAAACAACCTTTGAAGGTTGAGGAAGGAAAGAAATCAAACCCTTTGTGTTTTAAAAAAAAAAAATCTGCACATGGAGAAATAAAACAGACTCTTTAGGAACAGGCTACAATTTCATCAGTCTTGGTGGCCAATTGAAGGAAACAGCTTATTCGCATCACTTAACGACCAATGAAAAAAAGATAGCATCTGGTCTATAACGGAGAAAAAACAAACCTCTTTTTCTGATCACCGCCCTCACTGGTTGAGGACTCTTTAGTAGCAGGGGATTCCTCAGAATTAGCTTTGTCTTCTGTTCTCTTGGCATCTTCTTTGCTATCTTTGGCTTCGGGACCTGCGCCTTTTTCCGCTGTTTCCCCACTAGAGGCTTCCAGGCCTTGGGAGCGTTTGCTACTCTGATCGCTTAGGGTCTCTACTACTAAAGATTCAGAGTCCGGCTTCTCTTCCTCTATTGTCTGTTCACTTGTCTCCCCTTTTGCTACAACTAAACGCCTTGCTTCCTTCCTTGCCATAGCTTGTGCCGATTTGCTGTCCAAATCTAAAGCATCTTCCTCCAACTGAGCGGCAGCAAGAGCGTCCTCTTCCTCGGCTAGCCTCTTGCCTGGCACCACGTTACTTGCTTCCTGTGCATGTGGCCGCTCCGCTTCGGAAGTTTCTTCGTTAAGTAGTTCAGATTTACAAGTTTCCCCCAAAATGTCGAGTATTTTCTCATTTTCTACGGATTTAACAGGAATAGAATGGCACAAGATTTAATCACCAGGGAAATACAGCAATCACAAATGTGGAACTGGCATGGCTGCCACACTAACACCAAGAGAACTTCTAAGCTACACAGAGATTGGAAAACCCTAGTGTACACAGTGTTAAAAGTACTACGCTAACTGCTGTCTGACAAACTACCAAATCAGCCCTAAAACGTTAACACGGAAGAAAAATGCCCCCACAGATCTAACAAAAACCTTCTGGCTGATCCTTGATATTCTTCATGAAATCATTCAGCTCTGTTTCTTCTCTAGTTAGCTTCCAGAGTCCGAGATGCTTAACTGAACGTATCAAGGCACTGAGAGTTCAATTTCCAAACTTCTGTGTAATTCTTTTAGCAGACAGTCCAACATGAGAACCGGGCATCTTCTGATGGTGTATGAGTGCGGTTGCAGTCCAGAAACTGAATATTATCTGTAGAAAATTCCTGTGATGACAGTGTATTCCTTCTTCTGAAGTCCAGTCACTCTTTAATTTCTGTTCGGTACCAAAGCTATGTACTACCTACGCTCCTGTTTTTATATTCATAGAACTACAGTACAGTGTGATATCACAAGATCTGTTTTCAGAACCTTTACATCTTTAAGGCTCATTCCTTAACTCCTCTGTAGGTAACAGTTCTATGGAACCATTTCATCACATTAAATACATGTTTTCAAAAAGCGGTTATTCACAGATCTGGTGATATGACTGGGTTTCCAATCGCTATGACCCTGCATGACCTGGTTGTCCACCATAATCATGTACACTACAGTAATGCAATTAAAAAAAAAAAAAAAAAGGCACACAAAAGGAATTAAATGAAGAATGAAACTGTTTCAATGCCCAGGACTTATTTTTTTTAAATTTAAACAAAAAACAACAACAAAAAAAACCAACCAAACAAACAACCAACCAAAAACACAAAACCAAAAAACCAGTACCTGGCTCCAAAGGTAACTCTTCAAGTTCCTGCAGTGAAAAAGATAAAAAAAGGAAAATATCACTATTTCATAAGAAGTCAAGATGTTATTCTGAATGACACCTCTCACCTCTCCCCCCACCAAGACAGGAGAGAGTTTAAGGAAAACGTGACTATAATTTAGCCTATTTCAGCTGTGAAAATGTTGAATTTAATATAAATTTCTCACAATAAGGTTTAACATTACTTTTTAATGTCTTCAAGTTTAATGAAATGTGTAAAAACTTCAATATTTCTCAAATGCAGACACCTGTTGAACACATGGTACACATTCGCATGGGTAAATGAATCAACAAATGTAAGCAGCACAGAGCAAACCTTATCTTCGTGTTACCCTTCTCTAGAGTCTACTTACGAAGTCTGTTTTCTGAAAACAGGATCGATAGAAACACCAGCTTCACCTGGAGCTACAAGTGTCCTTAACCTACCATGAGTGATCTGGAAACAAGGCCAGTATTTCAGAAATAGATCAGTTTCAGCTTTCTTGTCAACATGGGATACATACACTTTTAATGGAAGTTAAATATAGTGTAAGGCACTGAGTTGGTTTATACAACAGATAAAAAGAATCCAATCTACAACCCAAACTCAGTATGATATATACATCATCATATATATATGACCTGATAGACAGCTGTCTTCATCCATATGATCAAATTAGAAAGGCATTAGTTCCTATTCTTTGCAGAATAAGAATGCACCCACCGTGTACTACCTCTACATATACTGTTTCAGCACACAGTTTATATGGCATATATAATGCCTTTTTGTTTGTAAATAAAAATTGGTTACCATTTACCTTTATTACGGTTAAATCAGATGAAGAAGCATCTAAACTGTTTCCAACATCTTCAACCTCTACCTTTAAAAAGTAAACGGAAGACATTTTGTTATGTATAAAAGAATGGTATTGTGAATGAAACCTGAATGAGAAATGGAAGATTTTATTTTCGCTGACAACTGATATTAAGCAAATACATCTAGCATCCAAAGCAACCAATAAGGCTAAAAACTGACCAATGCCCCCCACGCCTCTTCCCGATCCCCACCAACTGAATAAGCTTTCTCATTACCTCTCAAATATGTTGGTCAGCTCACAAAAATCTTTTAAGGATGGGGATTCCAACAGCAAACTTTCTCTTACTCTTTTACTTACAGAAACAACACAGAGCCAAAAAGTCTATGGGACTGGGTAACTGTTTTCTTTACTGATAAAAGAAGACCACAGGAGCTGACCTGGACTCCAGTAGTTTAGTCACTGAAAAAAAAAAACTTTCTGGGTATTTCTATTTGACTTGTGTGGGGCAGGGATACGCTTGGGGATAGGGGGTTAAGCTTCTTTCTGCAACTTTCAAATTTGCGTGGGGAACCACCTAAGTTTAGAATCTTGTAGTCCAGACTGACGACACTGTGCACACACAACAAAGCACTAAACTTCCGTATTAGATGGGGCAGAAATTACTTTCTTCAAATGCTTTGTTGTACATTTCAGGAGATAAACACTTGACTGGGGAAAAAATGTCCATCTGGGCTAGAAGATAATATGTCATATAAGCAGTGCAACAGCCAGACGAACATGGAAAGCCAACACAAAAATACTTTCAACAACTGAGTAACTGTGAGACCCTATCTTAACAGAAAAATAATCTAGACTATAGTTCCCAAAATGTTGCTGTTCAGCTGAAGTGAAGTAAATAAGGTTACAGCATTTGTATGGCTCACATGTCCTCCTAAATAAAGGAAAGATATGAAAATGGGAATGTAAACATAAGGTGAAGCAGAGAGTTCAAAGCATGATTAAAACGAACGCTTTCTGGATAACTATTAATTTGTACAGTCATGTGGGTACAAACAATGTCTAAGCATTTTAAAATCAAGAATGGTATTTCCACAAATGCATAAAAGAAGAAAAAGCAATGACCATGAGAACTGGTAGAGCCCCAAATTGTTTCAAATACTCTTTAGCTACTGTGTTGCCATTAAAAAAAAAAAAAAAAATTAAAAAAAAGAAAAAAGAATCTGATGCCACACATATAAGAGATGCATACCATCACTATTGGTATTTCTCTTGATTCTTCTTTAATTTCTGAAAATTGTGGGGATGCCTCCAAGTTACCTACAGCATATTCTGTAGGCTGATCTGGAAGTTCTTTCATTTCTGCATCAGCATTTTCTTTACTATCAGACAGTGAGTCAAGAATATTATCAGCACTGTAATCCTCTCCGCAATCTACTGCATTGCCATTATCTATTTCAGCTTCATCTAACACACTAATATCCATCATGTCAATATCCTGCAAGTTATCCAAACTTGCTTCAATATCCTCCTGTAAAAAGAAAAAAAGTATATATAATAGTCATTGTAACTTGAAAGCAATGCTATTATTACTTCGCTTCAAACACAGCCTCACATACCTGTCCATCTCCCGAATCCTCTTCCAGGCCATTATCTTCTACTCCTTCTTCATCTGGTCTACGTCCTAACAACATTATGGTCGTTAGAATGAAAAGAAGGTAGCAATATGTATGCTTCAAGTTTTATTTTTTCATCAGAGTTGGTATTTAATTCAGTTTAGTTATCTGCTTTTTCCTATTTTCCACAACTAAGTGTTCATATAGGATCCCAGTTCAGTAACTAACAAATATGCTACAGTCCAAGGCCTGTCACGAGCTCAACAAGTACCGCCGTGCACTCCCCGGAACATTTGGCTCAGCTGAGATTGCAGTAATTTATTATCTCAACCTTTCATTTCTTTACAGACATTTACTAGAAGGAAAAAAGAAAAACCCAACACAAAACAATGAAAAAAAAACCTCTACCTGTAAGCATTTCTGCAGTGCTCTGTTCACCACCTGGACATACAATATCAGAACTGACATTACTGAAAACAGTACACTAGTTTCAGCACCAAATAGTAACGCCTCAAACTCAGAGCTAAGTAGTTGTTTCATCTTTTATGAACGTTATTTTCCTCAAAAACTACAAGCACGTTACAATAAAAAAGGGAAAGGAGTTTTAGAGCTAAGAGGAACATCCCATCTATTTCCATCCCAACACTAAAAGTGTTATAACATAGATTAGGTATTTTTCTGAGACTTGAAAATGAACATGATTACCAAAGATCTCTCTGCTTTTACCCACAGTTGTGACATTTGTTCTCTTTCCAGCTAAAATTTCACATTTTAGTTTGCAAGCAAATGTAACATCACTCCAATTTGGATGTAATGAAAAAAATCTGGGTCAAATTAATTGGCAAAGCATTCGACCTTAATCTCACAAATTTACATTTTGTGTAAATCAAAATTAATAATTTAATGAAAAACCTTCATCTGGTTATTCTGCTCAGCTCTAATGTAAAAGTAAGTTTCAAAATTATTTGATTACAAAATAAGATCAAACTGTGCTAATTAACTAATCTTAGAAAAATAGCTGGTTTCTTTTTTTACATAAGGATTATGTAAGACTATGTCTCACCATTAGAAAAATCATGTATAGAGAAAGCTGTAAACACATATTCAATTTCAGATATTGATTAAAAACTAGTCTTCTGGGGAGAAAAATGAGACTGCTATTAGCTATGAAGCATAAGCATAACACAGTACAGAGGTTATTTTGAATTTGCTAGAAACTCTGCATTTCTACCTCAGAAAAAACCCTTACACTTCTCTGAAGTAAAGGTACAGTCACATAAAAAACCAATTATCTATTTTAAAAACACTGACACTGCTTCAGCATTACTTAGTAATTCCTGCTACAAATTTCAGGGAACTCTGAGAATAAACCAACAGATACTTTGAGTGGACCAATTCCTGCCTTATTAAATTACATGAGGTTCTGTGAATAAATGACCGGTAAGTTTAATACAATACCGCCCATCCCTAGAAACCTGAGCACAAATGTGTGGGAAAGTACCAGTAACATATGGCCTTAAAGGTCAGAACCAAGGAACAGAAGATTCAACTGTGCTTAATTTCTTACAGAGAACCAGTTTTACCCAAAACTGGTTCAGGCAAGTAATGTTAGCTCTAACTTTGGGACTGCAAAATGTTCAGCCGCAGTGTCAGAATTAAATCAAGCACTTTTCCAAAAGAAAAAGCAGACTTTAGAAAAAAGATTAACAACATTCCATTTCATGAGCAGAAGTTGCTAGAAAACTCAAGGGGGACGGGATGGAGATCCTCTCTAACTGCCCTGTACCTTTGCTGCTTCTTTTTGGAGTCTTCTTCATATTTTCTGAAACCACTGGAATTTCATCAGGATTCCCCCCTTCCTCCTCAATAGCCTATTAAGGGGAAAAGATAAAGATAAATATCAAGACAGACATAAAAATTCCATTTGTGCATTTCTGTTGAGTTTAAGAGCTGGACACAAGAGGCAGAAAAATACCAAAACAAGAATCTAGCACTCTGAATTACACAGCTGCAACTTGGATATGCAAACCAAAGACCACCAGATCAAAGCAACAAGCACACAAAACAGTAACATGTTGGTGTAAAGTTTCTGGAAAGCAGTCAGCAGTATAACCTATAGTCAAAAAAAATCAATCCTACAGCGTTAGCAACAGTGCACACAGATATCCGGGGCGTTGCGACAGAGTAAGAACCTCGGCTCTAGGAGACAGCAAGCATCAGTTCAAAGAAGGTGGTCTGCAGGCTACTAACATACCAACCATTCTGATGAGAATACAGTGTACAGGCTACCAGCTAGAAAGCCAAAAAAAAATCAGTACGCAGCAAAAAGCCTAGTAGACAGCGTATAGAACTGCAAATCCAGGAGCTCGATGCATGGCGGAAAGCCCAGTGATGCACGAGGCTAGAAACACTCGGGCCGAATGCTACGGCAGACACGCTGTGCAGGTCTAGGAAATCGGAGGGGGACTTGCTGCGTAGATGGAAACGCGAGACTCGCAGACATACACCCCTCTGCTACATGACACCGGCGGTCTCAGGGGCGAACCTGGGACGGCCAAGTACGGGGCCACGCTCGCAACGGGCCTGGCGGGCTCCACGGAACCACCCCCAGAGCCCGGCTGCTCCCCGCAGCCCCCTTCCCTACGCTCTAAGGCCGTTTGGCGCCATTTTCCTCAGCAGCGCCTGGCGGGTTAGGGTCGCGCACGCGCCGACTGCGCCTCCCGCTCAGGCAGCCCCGGCGCGTCCCCCCGCTCACCTTCCTGAGCCGCTCCATGAGGACGCTCTTGTTCCCACCGCTATCCAAATTGCGGCGCTTGAGTTCCGCCCGCAAGTCTATCACGCGCAGCTCGCTCAGCCGCCGCCGGTTTTCAGACTCCGAAGTAGGGACTCCAGACCCACCCAGGGACGCAGATTCTCCCTGCCCGGCCGCTGACTGACTCTCCGCCATAGGGCCGTTGTTTCGACTCACACGCACGGAGCAAGGCAGGATAAAAACAACGGCGAAAAGCCGCAGTTGCGGCACAAAATGGTGGCAAAAACGAGACGCACTGAAGAGAAAAGGGGAGGGAAGGAAAGGCACCGCAGCTCGCACGCGCGTTGACCAGAAGGCCCGGAGGGGCTGCGCGCATGCGCAGAGGAACCACCCCGCTCCGGAGCCGGCTATTGCAGGTGCGCGTGCGCACTAGTTCCTTTGGCTACCTCACCGCAGGAATGCGCAACCGCAGTCTGCTTCCGCCCTCGGACGCATGCGCGAGAGCGCCTTCGACGCGGGCGGCGCCGCCTGCGCCTGCGCAGACGTTGTCATTCAAGTTTTCTTCCAGGCCCCGCCCTCCTCCCCCCGATCGTCGTCGCCCTTCTCTCCGAGCTTGCGCGTAGCGGGCTTTTTCCCCCTCCCCTCGGCGTGCCTTGGCCTCCCCACCATTTTGTGCTGTGATCGCAAGGTTAGCTGCTTGGTTGTGCCGTATTCTCCCGTGCGTTCGGGCTTGAGGCGGAATATCGAAGGGGCCTTGATGGCGGAGAGTCAATCAGGGGCCGGGCTGGGGGACTTCGCATCCCTTGGTGGGGCCGCGGCTCTCGGCTCAGAACCCGAAACCCGGCGGCTGAGCGAGCTGCGAGTCATCGACCTGCGGGCCGAGCTCAAACGCCGTAACCTAGACAGCGGCGGCAACAAGAGCGTCCTCATGGAGCGGCTGAGGAAGGTGAGGCGCAAACCCGGCGGGAGAGGGGGCGGGGGAGGGGGAGGTGTCATCCGGGTCCTTTGTCCCCGGCCCGAGGGCGCTTGGCGCATGCGCGGTCGGGGTCTGGCCCCGGAGTCCCGAGCCGCCGCGCAGCGGGAGACCCTGAGGGGAGCGGGGCGGCTGCGCCACCGTGTCCCTCCGCTGCTTCCGAGCGCTGGTCCCGGGGAGCCGCGGGGCGTCCTTTAGCACCAGCGTGCCCCTTTCCGCGCACCGCTGTAGAGCCCTTGCGGGGACCGCCAGCAGCCCCGCCGTTGCCACCGCCCCGAACGCCCCAGCGGAGACTCGCGCTCCAGCGTGTGGGCAGCCGCGCCGCCGCCCGCCCCTCAGCCGTTCCTTTGGAGTGCTGCTCTGCTTTCGCTCCCCGTGGCCCCGGGCTTTCCCTCGTTGCCTGTCCCTGACGTACGCGCGGCCTTTCCCGGTTTCCTCTCCCGTTCCCTCAGCGCACACACACGCTCCCCTTTCCCGTATCTCTTCCCTTGCTTCCTCTGTACACGCTTCACTGTCTCCATCTCTCCCACCTCTCTGGAATGTATTTTCACAGACTTCCATGAGACCAGAACAGCGTAGTCGGTCCTGACCCTTTTATGGGTTCTAATAGGCCTGCACTTTGAGAAAAAAATGCTCTCGGATGTGCTTGAGTTCCTGTAGCAGTCACTCTCAGGTTTATACAGTTAAAGTGCTTATCTGCTGAGTAGGGAGTCTTCTTTACAGATAAGGGGAACTTTGCTCCTCAATCATAGCTTGATTTGGCTGTGGGGTTGCGTTACAACACCTTACTATTCAGCGTTTCTAATGGTTGGTATGGCTGCTTGGCTGTATGACCTGAACTAGGGTGAGAGATTAATGTTTCCATCTGCCAAATCATTAAAAATGCTGTCGTGGTTTAACCCTAGTAGGCAGCTGAGAACCACGTGGCCGCACACTTGCCCCCCTCTCCCCAGCAGGAGAGGGGGAGAATTGGAGGGGTAAAAGTGAGAGAAAACTCGTGGATTGAGATAAAGACAGTTTAATAATTTTTAAAAATGGAAGGGCAAAAAAAACAACGGAGAGGAGGAAAAAGAAAAAAAAACACCCAAGAAAAGCAAGTGATGTAAAAGTTAACAGTTGCTCGCTGTAAACCAACTGATGCCCAGCCAGTTCCCAAATAATGGCATCCCCACCAACTTCCACCCCCACCAGTTTTGTTGCTGAGCTCAACATCATATGGTGTGGAATATCTCGTTGTCGGTTGGGGTCGGCTGTTCTGGCTGTGTCCTCTCCCAACTTGTACACCCCCAGCCCGCTCACTGGCAGGGCAGTGTGAGAAGCAGAAAAGGCCGTGATGCTGTGCAAGCACTGCTCAGCAATAACTAAAACATCCCTGTGTTATCAACACTGTTCTCAGCACAAATGCAAAACACAGCCCCATCTAAGAAATTTAACTCTGTCCCATCCAAAACCAGTACAAATGCACACCAACAAACAATACAATAGATGTCATGCTGCTGTCTCCAATAGGCCATTGAGGATGAAGGAGGAGATCCTGATGAAATTCCTGTGGCCTCAGAACTGACCAACAAGAGAACGCCAAAAAGAACTAGCAAAGGTGCGGAGTCTAGACAAATACAGTTCCTTTGTTTCCATGTTAGCTATAACTTAACATATGATGTTGATGTCTTCTGTTTCATTAGTTTAATTGGGGGGGGGGGGGAAGTGCCTTTTTCTTTTTCCCTTATGGAAAATGGTAAAACTCTCGTTAGCAGGTCTTGAAACCTGTAGATGAGACTGTAAGTTGCAGGTGTTTCTGTACTTGTGACCGTGAGTGTAGAATTGTGTCAGGTACAGAGCAAGCAGCTGCAGCATAAGCTCCTGTGGAAAGCTCTGCCAATGTATGTTAAGGTGGCTCCACAACACCCCAGGTACTAATTTCCTTGCCGTAACTATATATGTGTTCTTTTTTTCATAGAAGCACTGGAACCTCCATCATCATTGGGATACATTTTTAGATGCAAGAAATTACAGTGGAAATAATTAGAACCATTGTTGCACAAATAACAAACATGTATAACTTTTGTTAGTGTCATATTTCATTTTAGAACTGTCTGTTGTTTTGAAAGTAAACCATTCTGAAATAGCTCATTAGTAATTTAAGTGGATTTTACTTCAAAAACGTTAAGCATTGTGTGGGCAATGTTACGTGTGGTTTATTTGAATTGCTCATAGTCAGTTCTTAAAAGATACTTTCTGAAACTTACTTTTAAGCTGCTTCCTTTAAGATAATGGGGCAAAAATAGAGAAAGAGCAGTTGTTTTTGAATAGCGATACAAGTTTGCTGGTGACAGATGTGCCTAGAAGTGATCTGTGTATCCAAGATCTTAGAAGTGAAGAGTAATTCTAAATCCATTTATTTATTTAAATGGTAAGAGGGAGGGTTTTTGTAACAATGGTAGGGTGTTTCTTTTAAGTGGAACACATTCCTAGACAGCGTTCTTGTCATTCGAATTGAAGTGTTGTGTAATGAGAGGAGTGCAGCTGTTGAAAAATGTAGCTGTGCTAGTTTTAGTTCATGCTCATGCTGTTCGCCTGTATCGAGTGGCAAGTCATCCTTCGTCCAGACAGACCTGGGCTTCCGTATCAGGGTCTTAATGATTATTAACAAACTCAGTGTTGAATAGATAAATCAGCGAAGAGTAGTCGTGTTATGAAATTCAGTGCTATGTCTCACTTCAGTGACACTGTTTTTAGGAAGAAAACCAGAAGAAGAAGGAGTTGAAGACAATGGGCTAGAAGAAAACTCTAGAGATGGCCAGGTAAGTGAAATCATGATTGGTGTTACTAAGAATATGCATCATTTAACCCACAATAAATGAACATCTACCCTTTTTCTTTCTGTAGGAGGATATAGAAGCAAGTCTGGATACCTTGCAGGATATTGACATGATGGATATTAGTGTGTTAGATGAAGCTGAAATAGATAACGGCAGTGCTGTAGACTGTGGAGAAGACTATAGTCCTGATAACATTCTCGATTCTCTGTCTGATAATAAAGACAATGTCGAAGCAGAAATGAAAGAACTTCCAGATCAGCTAACAGAAAATGAGGTAAGTGAGTAGAGGTCTTTGTAAGTTTTCAGAAGGTGTTTAATAAGTATATGGACACATGAATGAGTTGTTTCAGTGTAATAGAATATAGACATGAATGTGATATGGATTCTATTTCATGTTAACAGCTCTCATGTCTTACTCTTTAAGTGGTAAATGTTCTTGGACCTATGAGAGGCTTGAAATGTTCACAGTAGATGGGTCACAGCCTTCTTTACCTTGCAGTAACATCTTTGCTTGCTGTGAAGGAAGCCTGGAATTGAAAGTAATGTATTGGTTTCGGTGTTCCCTCTTCCCATTTGTATGTATTTAAGCATATATATGCATATACCCAGCCATCTAGTTATTGAGAGAGAGAAAGAAATTAAGTTTTCATCTACTCACAGATAATTTCAAAATCTTTTCTGCAGAAATAATGCTCTGATTTAAAGAATCTATGTTGTATAGTTTTCTCATAGAGATTAATAAAACAAGAAAATATTTGTATTGTGTATTGCCCTGTTCTGACATTGCTGGGCTTTCGACTTAGTTTTGAGAGCAACTTGCAATGTCTTTTACAGATGGCACAGTCTCCTGCTACTGAATGAACAGGGCAATCTATAAGTTACATTCACTCCCCAGATATTATCCTTCCTTGGATCCGTGTGGTTTTTTCTATTTTAGGCTGTTCACTCCCAAAACTGAAGGTATTATCCTTCCTTGCCTCCTTATGGTTTGCTTTTTTTTATTTTAGGCCTGAGGTGTCTGTCTCAACTTTTTATCATTTACCTTCTGAAAACAGTCATTGCAATAATATCCAGTTAACCTGAAAGGCAATTTTCTGGTGTTCTGTAAATTAGAGCTGTTGTGAATCGTGTAACCAATGGGCTTTGGTTGAGTCTTACCATCAGCTCTTAAGGAAGGAAGATCTTGGGGACGTGTTTTATTTTTGGAAGAGTAGAAACCTAAATCTGCTTCATTTCTAACTTCTTTTTTCAGTTAGAAACTAAAGTAGTAAAAAAGTGGGAAAATGGAAAAACATACTATGTACAGTAACCACAGAAATGTGAAATAAATTTCCTCTCTAAATAAAAGTAACTTTGAAATAGACAATGTCATGTTGGAATTAAGGTGAAAGGTAACTGGAGAAAGATATTTAATCATCAAGAATATTTATATGTTGTTCCTCATTCTTGGGTCACAATCTGAAGTAGCAATTGAGATCTGTCAAATACTGGAGAATATTTCTCATATTATTGCTAGGGAAAATTGCATATAGTAGTATTTCTCCATAAGCTAACGTTAGTTTTTGTAAAAAAAATGCTATAATTCCTTTTTTACTCTTTTAGGAAGATTATGATGAAATTGAAAACAATTTAGATGCCTCTTCTTCTGGTTTAATTGAAATGAAGGTAAATTGAAAATGTAGCTGTATTTCAGATTGTTTTTATCAGTATTCACTCTGTGCTCACACTACAAAAAAGAAAACATGACCATAATATGAAATTGTAACAGAATCCAAGACATACATGATTTTGCTCAGAATACAGTCTGTCAAATGAGAACGCCCTGTGTTTTTTCCCTACTTTTCAGCTGGCTATCAAGACTTCCTCCACTTTTGTGGCAAATAAAAATGGTCTTGTCCTGCTGATTTCTTCTTTCTCCTGCTAATTATATCAAATAGTGGCTGGGGGTTTTTTTCACTCTGCAGTTGATGTGGTACACAAAGATACTTTATTGGTCTCTTTAACGTTCCAAGTTAGATATGAGAACACAACTGTGGCTGATATTTGGCTTTAATATGACAGGAAAATTACCTATATAAAACACTCGCTTCCAGTGGATGATAAAAAAAGGTGCTAAATGTAGTAGGTGAATTTCTGTAGTTTTCAATCTTGGGATTGGGCGGGGGTTTCCTGTTATTCTGTGTTACAAAATACATTTTATAAAATCATCATTCTGTGTTTATTTTCCCAAACAGAAAATGGAGAAGCTACGCTTGGAGCCAGGTACTGTTAAAGAAAAACATATTCCTGTCTTTTCAACTAATACTTTTTAAACCATTAACTATTAAAAAACCCAAGCAAACAAACATAATTTGCATTATTTTTATGATGGACAATCCAGATCATGCAGGGTCATAGAGATTGGAAACCCAATCATATCCCCAGATCTGTGAAGTGATGCTTGTCATCTTTGAAATATTTCCAGTGAAATGAAATGGTTTAAAAACCTGTTAAACTACATAAATGGATTTAGAGAAGTTAATCACAGTTTAAAAGCTAAAGATTCTACTTGTAAACAGATCTTGTGATATCGCACACACCTTAACTCTGTTACTAAGTAGAGAGCAGTGAAAGCAGTAAAAAGATATTGTAGGGCATTAAAATGTAAAGATTAGTTACTGGATACAGAAGAAAGAAGAGAGTTTCTTCATGGAAATTTCATACAGATACTTTTCACTTTCTGGACTGCAAACACACTCATGCACCATCAGAAGATGCCCAGTTCTCATGTTGGACTGTCTGCTAAAAGAATTTCACAGAAATTTAAAAATTGAACTCTCAGTGCCTTGATACGTTCAGTTAAGCATCTCGGACTCTGGAAGCTAACTAGAGAAGAAACAGAGCTGAATGATTTCATGAAGAATATCAAGGATCAGCCAGAAGGTTTTTGTTAGATCTGTGGGGGCATTTTTCTTCCGTGTTAACGTTTTAGGGCTGATTTGGTAGTTTGTCAGACAGCAGTTAGCGTAGTACTTTTAACACTGTGTACACTAGGGTTTTCCAATCTCTGTGTAGCTTAGAAGTTCTCTTGGTGTTAGTGTGGCAGCCATGCCAGTTCCACATTTGTGATTGCTGTATTTCCCTGGTGATTAAATCTTGTGCCATTCTATTCCTGTTAAATCCGTAGAAAATGAGAAAATACTCGACATTTTGGGGGAAACTTGTAAATCTGAACTACTTAACGAAGAAACTTCCGAAGCGGAGCGGCCACATGCACAGGAAGCAAGTAACGTGGTGCCAGGCAAGAGGCTAGCCGAGGAAGAGGACGCTCTTGCTGCCGCTCAGTTGGAGGAAGATGCTTTAGATTTGGACAGCAAATCGGCACAAGCTATGGCAAGGAAGGAAGCAAGGCGTTTAGTTGTAGCAAAAGGGGAGACAAGTGAACAGACAATAGAGGAAGAGAAGCCGGACTCTGAATCTTTAGTAGTAGAGACCCTAAGCGATCAGAGTAGCAAACGCTCCCAAGGCCTGGAAGCCTCTAGTGGGGAAACAGCGGAAAAAGGCGCAGGTCCCGAAGCCAAAGATAGCAAAGAAGATGCCAAGAGAACAGAAGACAAAGCTAATTCTGAGGAATCCCCTGCTACTAAAGAGTCCTCAACCAGTGAGGGCGGTGATCAGAAAAAGAGGTTTGTTTTTTCTCCGTTATAGACCAGATGCTATCTTTTTTTCATTGGTCGTTAAGTGATGCGAATAAGCTGTTTCCTTCAATTGGCCACCAAGACTGATGAAATTGTAGCCTGTTCCTAAAGAGTCTGTTTTATTTCTCCATGTGCAGATTTTTTTTTTTTTTAAAAACACAAAGGGTTTGATTTCTTTCCTTCCTCAACCTTCAAAGGTTGTTTTCTTAAATTATTCTTATTTGTAAACGTCTTCTTAATATAAGTCTGTTTAAGAATCTGACTTCATTATTTCTTGTCAGATTTCTTAAATCAAGTATGCAAAGGTGTGTTTTCATTTGCAACATATTTTCTGGTAGGTATTTAATTTTAGCATTTTTCGTAATTTATAGTGAGTCACTTTTCTTTCTGACTTGAATAATGTGGTGTTTTGTCTTTAGCCCTGTTGAGGAGGACAGAGATACAAAGATAATCTCAAAGGATGAGAAAGGTATGTTTCTTTTCAAAAATAGAGCTTTACTCATTGCTTGGAGAAACTGTTTTTGTATTGGATGGAGTATTTTAGTGGAAAAGCTTTGGAAACTGTGCAGTTGTTAAATATCATAAATTATTCACCTCTTTCTGGATTTTTTGAAATCTATTTATTCCAAAAAAATCTATTTTCCTTTTATGCATTTTCTAAGGATATCTGTGTCGCACCCTTTTGTTTGTATGTTGCTCTTCAAAGGTAGACTTTAATACGTGGCAAATACGTCCTTCATGGCACTGAAGATGCTTACCAACAGCTGTTAGTGAGTCAAGAGCCTTTCGCAATTGTGTTTGCTTTACTATACACTTGTGATGCTTGATACCGTCTTCTGTTTTGCTGAAATTTGGAATCTAGTATTCACGTATTTAAATGCTACAGAAACTTACAGCTTAATGTTGTCTTCGAATTAGATTGACGTTATTGAATCTTTGTCCACGCAGTTTCTATTTACAGTGCAAACATGCATCATAAGCAAGATGAAAATTTATTGATCAACAACAGTGTCAGATGCCTGCTCCTTCTTTTCATGATATTTCCTCCTTTTAATGCACCAGGCTGCTTAGTCTTTGCAGCTCACCCCACCTCTATTCTCTCCTACCTGACCAGGGCAGAAAATTTAGAACTGACCATTAACGTTCTTCTTACGTACTGCAGGCAGGTAGTTCAGCACTGTAAGCGTGGAAGTTCCAGCAATTCCTGTAATAGGCACTCATCATGAGATCTGTCTACCGACTGGACAGGAAATTGTTGGGCTTTAATTGGGTTTTACAGCACAGGCTGAACTCACTGTCAGTCGCTTTTTCCAAGATCCGGGTTTTATACCTGTCTATGCAAGCTACTGGACCTCACCATCAGCTCCATTAGGGTCTGTTTACCTCTTGCTTACAGTCTGTAATCTTGTGTTCTCTTACTTCAGAATATTTAAAGGAGTGTTTTGTGCATGCTGTCAGTTACCCAAGGACTTGAGTGTATTTTTTTGTGGACTGGGAAAACTCTTCTTGAAGTTTGCATTCAAAACAGCTTTCAGAAACTTGGGTGTCTGATAACAACCTTGTCCCTGCGTACCTTCCTCCAAAGGATGTGCTGTGTTCCGTAACATTTGTTTAAACCATTTTCTGGCTTAGTAAACAGCACTGGGGAGAGGTAGCTGCTTGGTTATGTAACACACTCTGCATGCAGAGCAAAGCAGTTGAGCCAGAAGAAAGGTACAGAACTATACACAAGTAGTTCTGACTCATACATTGCTATTTCCACACGTGTATGAAAGGATTTTATTTAGGATGAGGAGTTTTCCATGTTCCATGTGTTCATTATGACAGCTGTATTAATAAGACTGTACAAAAATAAATTTCTCGTAAGTCTGGTGGACTTGGCAGCCGATTTACGCATATCTCAGATGCCTCCAGTGTTGAGGGTTGGCTCCCAATACCTATATCATTCTAGTTTCTAAGTTAGAGAAGATTTTATAGTCCCAGTCTTTCTTTGTCTTGGAAGTGCAGTACCATTGCAGGAGCACCTCTTTAAGCCTTACGGGAGGGCAAAAACTGGAGATGTTAACACTGATCAAAGCTTATTCAAAAAGGACATTAACATCGTTTAAATAATCTAAAAAATTGTCAGTAAAACAGAAGAAAGAACTGCTCATTTTTCTCTTTCTCCAGGATGCTGGTGACAGTGTAGCTGCAGGTGGCCATTTTAAAATTCTAGAGGAAGAGTGTGGTGTAAAAGCATCAAAACCTACAGCCCAGCTTTTTGACACGCCAAGACAATGTATCTCCCATGTGTTTGCACGCATGACACACCTTTGTCTGTGCAGTTCTTGAAACTAGAAGATGAGAATTGTAGACGTAGTCTCCTTTGTATAAAAGACCTCTTTTTTTTTTTTTTTTTAAGAGATTGGCACAAATGATTGCAGGCTTCCCTAGGGAATTTGTATAAATATTAACAACCGTGTTCTCAGTGCTAAGCTCATGTTTGAGACAATGACAAAAATTATCAGGAAGTTAGAGATGGAAAGACACCCGAATAAAATAGCATTTTAGAAAGGTTCTGGAAGAAATGTGTCCCCTTGATGAAAGCAGTTCTGAGAAATTCCATATATCACACAAAAAAAAAAAAAAGGCAGATGGTTTGGAAGCAGGTTGCTGGACTGAAACCTCCTTCGTTCCATTCATTCAAGCCTTGGAACTGAACACTACCAAGACTGATAAAAGGACAGTAAAGACATTTTGAAGGAGACTGGAAACAGTATCCCTGCATAAGTGCTTCATGCTGAAATGCAAACTCTAAAACTTGGAGTTCAGCTTGAACACTTTCTAATCNAGTTTATGGTTCAGGCCAGACAATGGCTCTGCTATTAACCCGTAAGTGTTAGTTCCCTCTATCAACTAGATATTGGGTATTCAGACTTTACAAGTACATAAGCATTTATAAAATGTATCTTTCTAGTTTAGATGGCAAATTGGACAGGTGTTCTGTAGTTCTTGCATAGTTAAAGAAAGCTGGGTCTTTTCTGACTCTTGTAACTGAAGTCACAGGCTTCATACCCCAGCTGTGGAATCTGTGCGGGCAGAAATAGGAGAGAAGCTTTCTCGTTTTCTTTATGGTGAATGTCTTTGCTTGAGAGGTATGGTTAATCTGCATCCCATCATCATTCCTTTGGAGTTGAGGAGATAAGGAGGGCAAGACATGAGCATACATGGGTACTAAGAACACAGAGTTCCCACAACTCTAGCAGGTCTTCTGTCTTTTCCTGTAAGTGCAGCGTTACAGGCATGTAGCCAGGCACATTCTGAAGAGCCACAATTACTTCAGAGATGCCCTAGTCTAGTTTCTTTCTTGAAGAATGACAACATTCTTCTGTTGCACGTCTCAAAGCTTGTTTCATCTTAAAGTTTTTGGACTTGTAATACTACTTGCCTTCAGGAGTGTGAATCATGGCGGGAGAATGTTATGCATTGCATTTCATTTGTTTTATGACTTAAAAAAATGAAAGATTTGTGGAACTGCTCCTTTTAAATTCAGAAGTAGTTGTTGAAATAATTAGGATTTTGGGTATGTTTTGGTTTTGTTTGTTTGTTTTCCTAATTAGGTCGCACTGCTAGCGGTTCTGGTAGAAACTTTTGGGTGAGTGGACTGGCTTCCACTACGAGAGCTACAGATTTGAAGAATCTGTTTAGCAAATACGGGAAGGTAAGGGTTGGTTTGGTTTTTTCACTTGAAACTGTCTTAATAAGATTTCTTGGCTTCTGTCACTGAAAATACCAGTGAAAGGAATGCAATTACCAAAAATATTGTGGGATATCAAGGAAGAAATTGCCAAAGTACAGGCTAAATGACTGCTTTTTTATTCTGTCGCTCACTTCCAAACACAAATAAAATTCCATTTAAGGACCTTTATTTGAAACAGTCAATGACTGTTTACGCACACTTCTGTGCTGCAGTATAGTGTCTTCACCCATTTGAAATTCACAGTCAACAGTGAGTTTAACATTGTTTATTAAAGACTTCCTTAGGACTAAGTAAAACATACAGTAAATGTTGAAACATAATTATTGGGGAATAGCTTAAGAATTGCCTTGGTACCTGAAGTTTTATTTTTGTCTAGAGTTGGCAATTGCTTTAAAAAGCATTCGTTAGGGTAGTTTGGGGGGGGAGGTTGTTTGGTTTGGTTCCTGCAGTTGTCATTCATGATAGACAAAATGGCAAGTTAAATCTCTCTGTCAGTTGGGAAATTGAAAGAGCTGGTTTAATAGAAGACTGATGTCAGAGACATCAGTAAGGATTTTTGTCAAACCTTTGAAACCTATTTAAAGATGACTGTCAGCAGATTGTGGTAAAAGAAAACTGTATGTGCTAGCAATCTGCTATTGAATGTTTAACTAATGAAAATACTGTAGAACTTCAATGTGACTTTACAATAGGTACAAAAATGGATTAAGTGTAGCACAGCTTTGAGTTTGTCTGAAAGTCATGAGACTAGTAAAACCTTTTTAACATTCCTCGCAACAAAAAAAATGCAATACTTTCCTTCCATTTATTTGTTCCATCTGGTAACCTGGAATGTTCATCATAGAGATGTACCACAAAATTTTAAATGTAATTAAAAACTATGCAACAGCCAAGCTAGTATTTGCATCTACTTAGATGCCATGGTAATGTTTAGTCATTTAAATAAAATTACTGTTATTTTCTTTGGACTATTAGTAGAGGCAAAGCTTCCTAGAAGTAGATGTATCTCTGCAATAAATCAAATGCTCAAAAGTATGTTCTTTATTCAGCTGTACTTTAAAATGTGACACTGCCGTGAAATATGATTGATTTCTGTTATACAAAGTGAGCTGTATTGAGTATGGGGGCATAAGTAAGCACTATTTATGAAAACAGGTGTTTTATGTGGGCTTTTTCAAGTGATACTTTTTGGGGAAACTTCCTGTTTCTTAAACAAGATTGTAGATAACATTGTGGGTCTGCCTCTTAGCAGTGACATGAAAACATTTTTTCGAGGGGAGATGGGACTTAGCAGTTGAGCTAGCATTAGCCTGTGGGTGGAAATTGGCTTACAAATTTTTGTTGGGTTTTTACTCCTTTCTAGTTAAGCAAAATGATGTTGTTGATGTAAAGTTACCCTCTTTTTTTTCTTTTTTCTTCCCCCCCCGCCCTGGGCTTTCTTCAGAACAGAATTCAGTCTTTGGCTCCCATCTATTGATTCAGCTTTTGCAGTGTTGCATTGGCAACAGAAGCATGATTGACTCTGGGCAATGCTCCTTTTGTATTTGTTAATCTCTTAAAAATAGAAGTTTCCTGAATGATGGTGGACAGGAATAAAACAGAGTAGAAGTGGAGCTTGTACCTCTTGCTGGTAGATGGCAGGCATTTGTTAGAGTGAGTGTAATACCTCTTTATTTTGGAAAGGTGGTAGGTGCAAAAGTGGTCACCAATGCTCGCAGTCCTGGTGCTCGCTGTTATGGCTTTGTTACGATGTCTACAGCCGAGGAGGCAACAAAGTGTATTACTCATCTCCACAAAACCGAGTTACATGGGAAAATAATTTCCGTAGAAAAAGTGAGTACTGATCCTCAAAGACATCCCATTAGCATCGGATTGTACAAATGATTGAGGCCACATTCTCAGCTGATGATGTGCAAAATAAATTTCAGGCAAAAAATGAACCTTCTGGGAAGAAGCCAAGTGAGAAAAAAGAGAATGAAGCAAAGAAAGAAACAGTCAGTGAGAGGTACTGTTCTAAAAATTCTGTGTCCAAAGGTGTTTTGCTGTTCGTCACTTTATGTTGATTTGTCATGAAAAACAAAGTTACAGTAAGAATTTCTGTGGCAAACATTCAAAAAAAGTGATAGATGCATTTTTCCAACTTTCATTAAAAGGTAAACTTCTGTTGATGTTCAGTGCCTAACTTAACATGTTTCTGTTATGTGCTTTAAGGTAGGCATTGGAAAGTTGCATTTTCAAGCATACCTTTTAATCTAGCTGTATTTGGGGTTTAGTAAAGATTGTGGTGCTTTCATGTCACAAATCTATAGGAAAGGCCATTTGAGAATTTTGATCAGTATGTCACTGTTTCTTCGTTAATTTTTTCTCTCATTGGAATCAGGCTTTCTCAGGTGGTTGTGGTCACAAACAGTTAAAGGTCAGTTGTCCCACATCCTATTTCCAGAACATGTTCCTCTTCAGCACTGTGCTTTTTCTCTATAGCATTACTGAAAGTAGCTGAAAAAGATACTAAGACAGTGAATACGATACTAAGTCCTTTCCTTTAATTATCTTCTTGAGGCATAACTCCTATTAAATGTTATTTGCTGACAAGTTTTTGCCTTTATTTCACCTAGTTGCCTGACAAAAATGGTTCACATTGGCACTTCATAATTGTCATGTTGTGTAAGAAACTTTTTGGTCATTAAGCACATGGTGATGCAACATTTTTTCTTTTGCCTCCAGTTGAGATATCTGAATCACGGCCAAGTTTTTACGGCAACTGCACAGCATGGTCTGATTGTCTTATTTTATGGCGTAGGAAGTTGTAAAAGGAAATCTTTGGAAATCTAATTATGACTGTCTTATCACATCAGAATTCTACTTTGTTACTGTGTTGCTAGCATTCTCCTTTAATTTTCTTTTCTCTTACTCTGTATTAGTCTAATCTATATCAATATCTATCTATAGACCTGGCAGTGTTAAAAGGGATGAGAAATCTGACCAAAAAGATGATCCTAAAAAGACAGAAGACAAAGATGAAAAGGAGAAAAAAGATAAAGATGAACTGAAGTCTGGTTCATCAGATCAACTTAAAACTATTAAGTCAGGTAATTTGGCTATTCTTTTTTTCATAGAGTAAAAGATACAGTGAAATATGAATAATTAATTGTAGGTAGTTCTTTCCAAAGAACTGCCAATATTCTAGAATGATTTCCGTTTCTTAGTTGGAAAGCCAGAAGGTATAAAGAGGCGGCTGGGGCGTGTTTGACATTGTGTCATCCTTAACAGAACACTTGGAATAGGTGTAGTGAAAAAATGATTTTTGAAAAGAGGGTTAAATGACCAGTTTCACATTTTAGAGAACATAACTTCTGGCATAGCAATGAGTGGTGTAGATTATGTAGTTTGATCCATTTTTCCATCTCTCTCCCTCAACCTCTGATTTATTTAGGAAGTAAAGGAACAGAGAGAACAGTAGTAATGGATAAATCCAAAGGAGAACCTGTTATCAGCGTGAAAACATCAACTGCATCAAAAGACAGAGTAAGTAATGTTTCTGCACAGGAAACATTATGTGTTAGTTTTCCTTAGAAACAAATACTGAATCCTGCCAAACTACATGTAACCCATGTTTGTGTTACCAATTTGTCCAATTAGAGTTTCTATAATGTGGATTTAGATCTTTATTAGTAAAATACCTTTCATACGGCTGATACCATATTCAGCAACGAAATCCTGCCAAGCAAATGTGGGAAGGTAAGTATTACTGGGTTAATATATGGTGTGTCTGTAATGTTAAAAAAAGAACAGCTTTTTTGAAAAATGTGGGGACCAAGCTTTGAGACATGGTTTGTATGAATGGAAACAGAGCTTAGGGTATTGTTTGTGATAGTTGTCCTCTTATAAATGTACTCCATTCAGTTTCTCTACTTCAATGTTAAATACAGAGCATTAAGAGCCAGGATCGCAAATCAGGGAGCAGAGAGAGACAAGGCATTGTGCCATTTGACAAAATTAAAGCACAACGAAAAATGAGGGAGGCAGAGCAGCGCCGGTAAGAGCAACAGTGAAATTCTTTGATTTTTTTTTTTTTCCCTAGAATGAATATAATTTTCTTTTGATTAAAATGACAAAGAGATAAAGAGGGGTTTGATTTGTTTTTTACTTGTAATTTGTTATGTTCATGGGTCACGTATCTATTGAATTGGGAAAGCTCCAATTATTGACTCTGTTAATACTAAGCTTGAAATTGTGTTTGGGAAAAAAAATTGCAGTTTGTTTTTTGTTCTTTTTCCATTTTGTAGATTTTGTGGTTTAGATTGATTTAAGTATGCTGCTCTCCTTAGCTGAGCATGCATTATAGTAGAGGTGAAATGGTAATTCTAAACTTGCCACACTCAAATATACAGGGAAGGACCAGGAGAAAAGTTGTCTTTCTCAGAGTAAGACCTTGTCTGTCTTGTCATAGCATTCAAAGTCTCCATAGTGTTTGAAATAAAACAAGATTTATGTTTTTGTATTTAAATACATTGTGTCTATAGAGAAATTGGGGGATTTTCCAGCAACCCTTCAAAGTTTCCACATTGTATCTCTTTAGAAAGAGAAGAACCTAATTCAAGTATTTATTTTTTGTGGGGCATTTGGATTCAAATTCTCCTGACCATATAGGATTATTTGCCCCCACAGGTGGGTTTTGTGGGAGTAATATCATCAGTCTTGTATTAAATACAAGTAATTCATGTGCATGCTGAGTGTCTTCCCTCCGTGCCCTCCCTCCCACACCCCTCCAGGTATAATTTCAAGGAGCTGACACAAGTTTGCAGTCACTGTGGCTTTAATTTTTAATACTTCTTTTTCTTCTTTTTCTTTTTTTTTTCCTTTTTAACTTCCTTTATTTGTTTAAGTGTTAGATCTGTAACGTTTTGTTTCTGTTAAAATAGCACACGTGAGCGTCGGGAGAGACAGCAGCACCTGCAGACTATCCGGGAACGAGAAGAAAGGGAGAGGCTTGAGATTGCTCGTGAGAGACTGGAAATTGAGAGGCAGCGTCTTGAACGAGAACGGATGGAAAGAGAAAGGCTGGAAAGAGAACGAATGCACATAGAGCATGAAAGGAGAAGAGAACAGGATCGCATTCAGCGAGAAAGAGAAGAGCTGCGACGCCAGCATGAGCAACTGCGCTATGAACAAGAACGTCGGTCTGCAATGAGAAGACCATATGACATAGATGGCAGGTAAAGCCAGCAAATCCAAATATTGCAAGTGGGAAATGTTGCTGCCAGGCTCCGTCTCATCAGCCTGTGCTATGGAAAGTTATTCGTATGCTCTCAGCTTCCATTAATCAGCACTTCTTGATTGCATTGAGATGATCCTGTTTAATAGCCCCAGTCAAACTATCCTCTCTGGGTTTTTTCAACTCCTGTTTGAACTTAATTATCCTTCTTCTAGTTTGCACAGTTTGGAAGGAGGGAACAGTATCAAAAGTCATTATCTTGACTAAAATGAGTATGTTCGTTCTTTCAGGAGAGATGATCCGTACTGGCCAGAGGCAAAACGAATGGCAATGAATGATAGGTACCATTCAGATTTCAGTCGCCAGGATCGCTTCCATGACTTTGATCACAGGGATCGTGGCCGTTATCAAGACCATTCAATAGACAGGTTGGTGTCTTACCTCCACTGTGTTGCCTGAAATCAAAAGACAGAAACGCATTTAATGTCACATTTTGCTGCCTTTACTGTGTGTTTGGTTTGCATTTTATTTTTTGTGTGGCTTAGTGACTGTGGACTTCTTACATAACCATGAAGAGCTCTGTACTGTGCCGTGAGTTAAACCTTCTGGCAGGCTTGTTCAGAGTGTTCTGCTTGCAATGCTGTTTCACACGTTTGTAGGATACTGAAAACTTTCTAAATAATATTATAGGCACCTAGCATCTTAATGAGAATATTCTGGTTTATACCTTAGGACTAACTGGGTTTTCCAGGAATCCAACATGTGTCATGGTTTCCATGTGTTCCAGCTGTTTGTGCCTTTTGTAGATAATTTGGCACTACATGGAAGCAGGATTTTTTCATCTGTGTTGTAACGTTGATGGATTTTTATAGACTGATGCATGTTCTACTACCACAGTCTGATTTTAATTTAATTGTCTGTTTGTAGGAGAGACGGATCAAGGACAATGATGGGAGATCGGGATGGACAAGTAAGTTGCTTTATAAAGCTACAGAAACATCTTAACTTCTTATAACCTGGTTTTCTATAGTGTGTGTCAGACTAAATGTCAGTAGTTAAGAATTAAATTGTATCTCCCAAAAAATGTATCGATAACCAGATCATCTTGTTTTCTTTAATAAGATGAAATTTAGTTCAAAGACTTGTTTATTGTAAAAGTTAGATATAGTTATTCTGATACAAATCAAACAAAACAAGTGAGTTGTGTCAAAAAGGTAGAGTATTCCAAAAGATTGTGTAGAAAAGGCAAAGGTACAAAGTATGTCTAAAATTCACTGTATGAGATTGCATGGAAATAACAGCAAAACTAATAGAGATGTTTGCATGTTTTTGAGGGCTGGGGGAAAGACCTTCAGGGCACATTAAAGCAGTGAGAGATTAATTTTTTGGAGTCACGGAATCCTCAAGTGCCCTTTACTGATGGCTAAGCTGTCAGACTCAGAGGGACCTGGATATGCTGGAGAATTGGGCAGAGGAGAATATCATTAAGTTCAACAACGGGAAATGTAAAGTCCTGCTGCTGGGGAGGAATAACCCTGTGCAGCAGTACGTGCCTGGGACCAGCCAGATGAAAAGCGGTTTTGCAGGAGGACAAGCTGACCGTGAGTCAGCGTTGCACCCTGCTGGCAAAGAAGGTCAGTAGCATCCTGCGCTGCATTAGGAAGAACGTTGCCAGAAGGTCAGGGGAGGTGATCCTTCCTCTTTACTTAGCACTCGTCCGGTGTGCTGTGTCCAGTGCTGGGCCCCCCAAGATAAGAAAGATAAGAGCTTACTGGAGGAAGTGCAGCCCAGGGCCACAGAGATGATTAAGGGCCTGGAGCATCTTTTGTATGAGGAAAGGCTGAGAGAGCTGGGACCGTTCAGCCTGGAGAAGAGAAGGAAGAGAAGGCTCAGGGGTTATCTTATCAATGCGCTTTATTATTAAAGATGGAGCCAGGCTCCACTCAGTGGTGCCCACTGACAGGACAAGAGTCAATGAGCACAAACTGAAACACATGAAATTCCATCTGAAGACAAAACAAATCACCCTGTTTTTTTTTTTTAAAAAAAAAAAGTGAAGGGCGTCAAACACTGGAACAGGTTGCACGGGGAAGTTGTGAAGTCTCCAGCTGTGAAGATGTTCAAAACCTGATGCGAGACTGTTCTGGACAGCCTGCGCTGGCTGACCCTGTGTGAGCAGGGGGGTTGGACTAGATGATCTCAGGAGGTCCCTTCCATCCTAAATGATTCTGAGATTGAGTAATTACAGCTGAGCAACTTTAAACAATTAAAGGGCCTGTTTTGGGCAGACCTGTAAGTGTTCTTTGCCTTTTAGCATTATCCAGATGAGCGCCATGGAGGACCAGACCGTCATTCACGAGACTCTCGGGAAAGTTGGGGTAGCTATGGATCTGACAGAAGAATGAGTGAAAGTAGAGGGATACCCCCACAGTCGCGGTTAGTACACTTAAATGAAAATATTTTTTCTTGTGCATCTAAGGAATATTTCCATATGTGAAAGTGGGACACAGTTTTTGGAAGTACAATTCTTTTTTTTCAACTTTCACCCTTGAGTCTGTTCTCTGTTGGATGAACTACAAATGAGTAGCTCTTTCAGCTTGCCTTGTGCATCAAAACGTGCATTTGGCATGATTTTTTTTTTTAATAACTTCACATCTGAAAGTCTTCATGATTTCAATTAATTTTACCTAACATTCCTATCAAAGCTTGATATTTTCAGGGTAGTGGTTCTTCCCCAGTTCGTAGTTGTTGGAAGCACCATCCTGTCAGCCCTTTGAAAGGAAAACAAGTTAATAAAATGCTTACAGATTTGGGGGGTGTTTTGAGGTTTTGTGTTGTGTGTTTATTTTTTTAAGAAGTCCTATGAGTAAGCCAGCCTACAGAAAACACCAAAAATAAACTGACTGGTCAAAACAACAAGCTAGGATGTTCGGAGTAAACTGGAACATCAATGTAGCATAAACCAGATTAAGAAAATCTTACTTTCTTATTTGTCATGTTAGTTGGATTGACCAGAAGGCTTATTACTGAGATTTGATGTAACATAGCAATATAAATACAAGATTTGCATGTACCTTGGTAAAGCATTTGAGTAAGTTTGAGACTTAATTGTTTTTCTTGAATCTATTTTGTGTGCTCCAGCTAATGTGAGAAGGTCTGAATTTCATACTTTTGCAGGGATGGACGTGACTGGGCAGATCACGGTCGAAAGTTTGAAGGACATCAAGATCGTTCATGGCAGAGCAGTGTGGATGGAGGAATGATAGGACGGGATCATGAGAGATGGCAAGGTATGCTTCTTGCACAACAGCTCGTTAGTTGCGCTATGTAAAGCAGAAAATACAGGCATTAATTATCCTTGGAGATGAAGTAAAACTATTACTGTGGATATAAAGGAAGCATTTGAACTTTTTTAGGTGGAGGTAGAGGCAGACCTGGCCATGTGATGCATCGTGGAGGCATGTCAGGGTAAGAACTTAAAAAGAGCAAAGTGTTTCCCTTTTTAAGGGGCATCTCTTCTATGTAAGTTGGCCAAAGAAACAATTTATGGGAGCATCAGTTATCTGTTTTGTTATTTAAATGTCACAGAATAATAAAATATTCCCATGGTTTTTATGTAGTGTATCTTATTGAAGACTGAAAAATCACGGAAAAAGTTTTAAAAGAACACCCTTTATAGCAGCCTGACTACCAGAGTCACAAGAGAAAATTAAAATGTCCGAATCACTTTCTAGGCGCGGCGGTTTCATGCAAGGTGGCAACCAAAGTCAGATGATGCATGGAGGAGGAATGCAAGAAGGATTTGCTGGCCAGGAGAGAGCAAACAGACCTAATGATCCTCGTTTCAACCGTCGCTATTGAATGTGTTTTAATTTTTAATGCAAGGTGGCAACTGAAATGAATCTGTTACCCAGGGTTACCATTAATTGTAACTTATGGGCTACTGTAAGTGTAATTTTTCTTTTTAAGCTGCTGCCATATTATGTCACTTAATCCAATGTGAACTCATTTGTTTTGTAATGTGTTGTTCATATCCCATTTAAAATGTTTGTTAATGAAGCATTCCATTTTCCATAAATAAAAGCCAGTTTACAGTTAATTGCTTTGTTTCAGCAGTCCCTGGAAAACTAATTTATTCAGCTGTATGTTAAACCATGTAACTTACTTTCAAAGATGAAGTATCAAAATGCCTTACAGGTGTCCCTTTGTACCTTCAGTACCGCACAGCTCCCAGAAATACACTGAAATACTGTGTCACTTCAGATGTGTCAGAATTAACCAGCATAAGAGAGTGTTAGTAGATGGCAGTTGTCAGAGTTTGAACACCCTGCCACTGCAAAATTGACTTAGGATCCTGTAGGACAAGTGGTGAATTTTGTTATCTTGTCTCATGTTGGTAGATATCATGCAACAGAACACTTCACTCCCTGGAAAAGGCTACATACTGAGCTACCAGCACAGCTTCTGTAAGAGAAAGTGCATAGGTACTTGTAAAAGTAATGACTTTCAAGTGCAAGTCAGAATCATTTTTGTTCAGCTTCTGATAGATCAGGGTAGTCCAAAGCTCCACCAGTTTCAGGCCAGTAATTTTACCTAGCAATCCATAATTTCCCTGAAGTAGATTAGAAACAGCCATTGGCTGTGCTTTGGCATAATTTTAAGAATGTGTTGAGAACTAACATGATCAAGATTGGTGCAAATGATCTGTCACTTTGTCATATCCAAATTATAATTTGTGTTTCTGCAGTCATCTCTGGAGCAACATGGCCTTAGCGTTACCTACCAAAGATGGCTTTTGTGATGCCAAGAGGAAAAAATCCTGTTACTTTCATTAGTAGGTTTTTTCCCACCAGAGATTTTTTTTTCTCAGTTGCCCAAAGATTTTTTTTTTCCCATGCATTTCCTACAGCCTGCGTTGTTACAGAAAGTGAAACTCTTCAGGTTTTTTTCATCAGGGTTGAGACTTCCCACCCTGCAGGAGGATTCCTGTGGACAAACCCTCTATGTTCTAAAAAGCTGCTTTGATTGCTGTGGAGAGTTGCCTGAGGCTGGCTGGATCACACTGACATCAACCTCAGTGTAAAAGTTAGGTTTTGTTTTCATGGTGAAGCTGAGGTCCAGAAAGACTTGAGTCATTTCTTCAAGAACACAGACTAGGAATGCAAACAGAAAGAACAGGTTTCCAGACTGCTACACTTAGTAGCAGCTAACTAATAATTCAGCAGGTCTGGCTAGAACCCAGTGCCTCCTTGCTGTTAGTCCTTTAGATGTTTGCCTCTGATGCAGAGAGAGCAAATAAAAGAGCAGTGATACCCCCAGACCTGCTCTGCTTTGTCTTTCCCAATTCAGACCATGGATCGTTAAGCATGAGGACAAGTGAATCACTCCTAGATATAACCTAGGCTGCCTCTGGACCTCCTCTGCAGTAATTGCCTGGAAACATGAGGCTCCCTCAGTAGCTTTAAGGAGAGCATCTTTCCTTGTCCTCAGCAGGTACGTAGCATCCCGAAAGGGGTTATGAGAGTTCCCCTCCAGCCAGGGCAGGCTCTGTTCACAGCACCACACACTCCTTTACAAGCATGAGGAATGTTGCCATCTCCTGGTCTACTATTTAAGGAGTTTGGAGAAGCCGAAAAAGTCATGCCCGTGACCCAAACCATTGCATCAACAACCTACGTAGAGATTTGACGCCAAAGGGATTGTATTTTATCATCTAGGGAGACAATTATTCTAATAAAAGAACCTTTTTGACCACCATGGGGGGGGGAAACAACAACCAACCAATCAAATGGGAGCCTCTTATTATCTCATTATGGTGTGTACTGCATCTGAAAATCATATTTACTTTAGGATGAAGGCTCTTTCCCCACAGTTTTTAACTGAACTGCATTTCCCCCTAGTCCCGCTAGACAGCCGCACTGACTCTGCATGTTCCTGACGTGGTAGCAGCCGAACACTCCAACCCTGACACCCAGTGGCTACGAAGTCTGTCCAGTCTTTATGAAATCCAGTGCATGGAAATGATCGGACAAATTCTGATTTTGGGGTTGTGGGTTTGTTGGGTTGGGTTGAGTTGGATTTTGTCTGGTGTGAAGATTTCTATGGGCTATCAAAAAAAAAAAAAAAAATCCAGACAGCGTAGGTGGAGCCAAAGCTGAACAGCCGCCTCTATTCCCCAGTTCCAAACAAACTCAGTGTAGAGACAATGTGACCCAACTTTAGCAGAACCTTGGAATGTCCACTACTGGTGCAAGCACATTGCATCTCTGTGGTTAATTACTGCTGTAATCAACCGCTGTAACATGTAAAGCACACAGTAAAACATAAATGTACTGATCAACTCAGGTCTGCGCAGGACAGAAATTGGGTTTGCATAGGACATTTTTTTTCAAACAGCAAATGTGAGTTCCCTGCTTTTAAGAAATCCTCATTCACTGAACTTTTGCAGGCTAGGTCCTCAAGGTAGTTCTAATGAATGTTACCAAAATCCTTTAGGTGTGTTTTAAAAAAAGAAAATGTCTGTTAAATGAATCAAAAACAAACAAAAAAGTTATTTTAATGCTGCTTATGCCTGCCTCAGCTCATTAACCTTACTGACTCTGCAAATCTGTTGGGAGTCTCAGCAATGGAAGGACAACTTCCAGACCAGTCCCAACCCTTCTGTTCCTTAAAATGAAACCAAGTGAAGCATGCAAGCTCTGTGATGAAAAAAGCAAAGTAATTGCATTCAAAGGAGGTGGAATAATCCTACTAACTGAGAAGCAAAAGCCAGGTGTGTTTTAGCATTCAAGGCACCACGGCTAATGGTAATCTCCCAGCAATTTCAAGCTCACACATGAAACTATACCTGGCCTGCAGATGGGGAACGTTTGATGTTAACGAGCCTGCAAGCAAGATCCTGAGCACGTGCCTGTTTCCAATTTAACAGTGCCCTCCAAGGAAGATCTAGTTACCACAGAGCAGCAGAGTAAGCTGCTTGCCCTACCATGCTTGTCCCTCAGCATTTTGTTTTAGTGTTATTCAGTGTTGCTGTCGTGGCCTCTCAAGTTGGAAGTTCAGGTAAGAAAGTTTGTCTGATCTCTGAAAGCTACAGCAATGTGAAGAGAAGCTCTTACTATGTCAGCTGCTGCTTGTTTTGCAAAGGAAGACAGACTCCACTGGGGCTGGCTAATCGAGTCACCTAACAGTTCTGTCCAAACATGGAAAAACATCTCCAAAAGTTGTGTGAGATTTGAGTTTCACCTGGTATTGCATAACTCGGAATGAGTGGTCTATGCTGTTAGAACAGAGGAACTTTCACAGCATCTAGCTCTTCAAAGGCCAGCCTAGTATGTCTACACTAGAAGCCTAGCTTTATAATCAGCAGAGGGAAACAGTTCCTAACTGGTTTGGAGGCTTTCACTGACTTTGGAAGTCTGTGTAACTAATCTGATGCCATAGTTAAATGGCATAAATCCTCCATAATTCATGTTTACTTTGTAAACATACTAGAGATGCTGGTGGCGCAGGGTGTCATCTGGGCTTCTTGGGAACTGTGCTGGAATGACAATGCTGCAGGAAGCGTGAGAAAGTGCACCCCGTGCCGACTCTCCGGCCTTGAGAAGGCAACTGAAGCCTTTGTGCAAGCCTTCAGATGCTTACTAAGTGCTGACGTACAAGAGAACTGTATTCACTTGTACATACCTTCCTCTTCTTTTTAGTAAATAACTTCAATTACTTAAGAACATTCATAAAATACCGTTGAGAAAGCATATGACAGTGAAGAAGCTTTAGAAAGCAATCATCAAAGGACAAAAAAGTGATATAGATCTGAAAAGTATGAGAACTAAAGTTCCAAGCATACCAGAGGTGCAGGATTCTACCTATTTGTACATAGAGTGTGTACATAAACCAAGACCGTGCTTTGTTCAAAGCGATTACATTTTGTTTGTAGCAGAAGCCAGAGAGATGAAGACTCTCTCGATGACAGTGTCAGAATTTTCTTAGTGGGAGGCTTGGCCTGTGGGGTGGGGGAGTAGACACCACAGAACCATCCACTGGAGTCCTGAACCTTACTCTACCTCTCCCCTTATCTTCCAGGACATTCAAGCTGAGGGTAAGTGTTTTCAGAAAAGATTTGAAGATAAGCACAGAGGCCATCCTGGAGACAGGAGACGATTCTTTTATTACTTCTGGTGATTTGCAAGGTAAAAATTAAACACTGCTCTGGAAAATTAAGTCCTCTGTTTTACCAAAGAGCAGTGAAGGGGTAGTCAATGGTAGACTTGAGCTTCCCGTGCAGACTGACCCTTACTGCAGCAGGACAGAAGGGAGATCTGTTCCCGTAAACTCACGTTCCCAGTGCATCCCTACCCGAGCTATTTGTGATGTGAGACGTGCTGCTTTTCAAAGTCGGTTGCCTAAGCCACAGCAAGCTCATTACACAGGGGCTGTAAAATGGCTGTAAATTGGCAGACAGCTCCTGTCTCACAGCTGGAGTTAATTTGATTATGTACTGTAATTGCCAGCGTGCCCAGGAGCCAGTCTGCTGAAGAGCAGCCCTGCACAAGTACCTTAGCTCCATTAGTTTCTAGTGTGTGTGCGTGGGTAGCTGTGATGGAAATTCCTGCTGGAAAAGCTGTGCTGCTTCAAGGGCAGTTGCCATTGGGAAGCCAAGGAAGAAATGGGGGTATTGATAGAGGTTATCGAGGTTCTAGAATGAGGTGAAGCACCTGGCACCTGCACAACAGAAAGAAGAGAAGGAAGGGGGACTACTAGATAAAGGGCTAAAAGTAAAACACGACTTGCCCATAGGTCTATAGGGAAGAGCTCGCAATGAAGAAAGAACGAAATGATTTATCATCCCTTAAGAGAGGACACTGACTAAACTCCCAGGCCAACATGTGATGTTGTGCCAGTACAGCTGTGGAAAGCTGGTACTGGAGCTGATGGAGGCAAAATGTTATTGCATTGGACTGCAAGATAACCAGGAGCTAATCCCCCTTCCTCTTCCCCCCTGTGCCTTTCTCTCCCCCTCGCCCCCTCACCAGTAAAGCAAGCACTACCTGGAATGCAGTTTCACGTCATGAGACGGGGAGCTGATCACAGTCCTCCAGCCCCTGCGCCCAACACCACTGCTGTTGTCAGTAACGTTTGTGTTACTCTTGCTTTTTGCATTCTACCCTGAGATTCTGATGTGCCTACCCTACCTAACCCAGACAAAAGTTGAACTATATCATTCAGCAGGATAACCACAGCTGGAAAAGAAGGCGTTTTTGTTTGATCGGTTTTTCCCCCCTCTTGTGTTCACTGCAATTTTTTTTTTTCTTATGTGTCCACTACAAAACAGGTGAGCCTGGATCATTCTGCCACGGCTCCATAACAAATGGTTCTTTTGAAGGATTTAACAGCACCAAGGATGGTACATACCATGCGGAGTCTGCTAGAGGATTCAGTAGCAAGGACAATTCTCCAGGTTAGTTTTTTTCTTCCGCCATGCAAGTCTCTTGTTCTTTGAGAGGGTGTTGAAATGATTGACTGAAAGAAAACAATACTTTGCACTGGAGGAACACTTGTTTATCTCTTCTCTTGCAGTTCAGGAGTGCTGTTTGTGCATTGACCTCAAGCAATTATAACTTTGAAAGTTTTAACTAGGATTCTCGTCATTGTTTATTACAACGTACAGTTTTACCTTGGGGAAACTTGGCAGTAGGGAAGTGAATGACCAAAAGATGTGCACAAAGCCGTGGCAGAGCCAGCAGTCTTGCCTTGCATTTTATTCTCTATCAAAATCTGTAAGTAGAATCTAGAGGACCCAATTTCCCGCTGCTCCTGCCCAAAGTATGAGCCTTATGCCCTTTTCTGTCTTACGCAGCTAGATACTGCAATGTCTCTTTGTGACAAATTAAGCCTAGAGACTCTGAGACTGTCCTGTGNTCTAGTTCCCCCCCCCGCCCCCGTCTGTATGCTCAGCAAAGGAATTAGCACCCTGTCTTACCTACAGTTATTTCTATAGGTCACAAACTAGACCTGGCAAAACACCTGATTTAAATCCAGCAATCGTACAAAAGGATCAGTCCCTTGTTTAACGTACACATTGTCATCGAGATGTAGTAAGGGGAGAATAGATGTACTGNAAGATAAGCACAGAGGCCATCCTGGAGACAGGAGACGATTCTTTTATTACTTCTGGTGATTTGCAAGGTAAAAATTAAACACTGCTCTGGAAAATTAAGTCCTCTGTTTTACCAAAGAGCAGTGAAGGGGTAGTCAATGGTAGACTTGAGCTTCCCGTGCAGACTGACCCTTACTGCAGCAGGACAGAAGGGAGATCTGTTCCCGTAAACTCACGTTCCCAGTGCATCCCTACCCGAGCTATTTGTGATGTGAGACGTGCTGCTTTTCAAAGTCGGTTGCCTAAGCCACAGCAAGCTCATTACACAGGGGCTGTAAAATGGCTGTAAATTGGCAGACAGCTCCTGTCTCACAGCTGGAGTTAATTTGATTATGTACTGTAATTGCCAGCGTGCCCAGGAGCCAGTCTGCTGAAGAGCAGCCCTGCACAAGTACCTTAGCTCCATTAGTTTCTAGTGTGTGTGCGTGGGTAGCTGTGATGGAAATTCCTGCTGGAAAAGCTGTGCTGCTTCAAGAGCAGTTGCCATTGGGAAGCCAAGGAAGAAATGGGGGTATTGATAGAGGTTATCGAGGTTCTAGAATGAGGTGAAGCACCTGGCACCTGCACAACAGAAAGAAGAGAAGGAAGGGGGACTACTAGATAAAGGGCTAAAAGTAAAACACGACTTGCCCATAGGTCTGTAGGGAAGAGCTCGCAATGAAGAAAGAACGAAATGATTTATCATCCCTTAAGAGAGGACACTGACTAAACTCCCAGGCCAACATGTGATGTTGTGCCAGTACAGCTGTGGAAAGCTGGTACTGGAGCTGATGGAGGCAAAATGTTATTGCATTGGACTGCAAGATAACCAGGAGCTAATCCCCCTTCCTCTTCCCCCCTGTGCCTTTCTCTCCCCCTCGCCCCCTCACCAGTAAAGCAAGCACTACCTGGAATGCAGTTTCACGTCATGAGACGGGGAGCTGATCACAGTCCTCCAGCCCCTGCGCCCAACACCACTGCTGTTGTCAGTAACCTTTGTGTTACTCTTGCTTTTTGCATTCTACCCTGAGATTCTGATGTGCCTACCCTACCTAACCCAGACAAAAGTTGAACTATATCATTCAGCAGGATAACCACAGCTGGAAAAGAAGGCGTTTTTGTTTGATCGGTTTTTCCCCCCTCTTGTGTTCACTGCAATTTTTTTTTTTCTTATGTGTCCACTACAAAACAGGTGAGCCTGGATCATTCTGCCACGGCTCCATAACAAATGGTTCTTTTGAAGGATTTAACAGCACCAAGGATGGTACATACCATGCGGAGTCTGCTAGAGGATTCAGTAGCAAGGACAATTCTCCAGGTTAGTTTTTTTCTTCCGCCATGCAAGTCTCTTGTTCTTTGAGAGGGTGTTGAAATGATTGACTGAAAGAAAACAATACTTTGCACTGGAGGAACACTTGTTTATCTCTTCTCTTGCAGTTCAGGAGTGCTGTTTGTGCATTGACCTCAAGCAATTATAACTTTGAAAGTTTTAACTAGGATTCTCGTCATTGTTTATTACAACGTACAGTTTTACCTTGGGGAAACTTGGCAGTAGGGAAGTGAATGACCAAAAGATGTGCACAAAGCCGTGGCAGAGCCAGCAGTCTTGCCTTGCATTTTATTCTCTATCAAAATCTGTAAGTAGAATCTAGAGGACCCAATTTCCCGCTGCTCCTGCCCAAAGTATGAGCCTTATGCCCTTTTCTGTCTTACGCAGCTAGATACTGCAATGTCTCTTTGTGACAAATTAAGCCTAGAGACTCTGAGACTGTCCTGTGTTCCAGAAACAGGAGGTTGTTCTCTGACTGAACCTTAAAATGATTAATCTTAGGATAATCAATTCTAAGGGACCAAGGGAAGGCTCCACTAGAAGCGCTGCAAACAAGGGGATCTGGGGCTGATACGACGACTGCAGCACGTCAACAGAACGAGCATATGGGGGGGCTGGGGCTTTGCTTTGTCTGGACCAGCAACACCACTTTTCTTTTATGAAGAGTGAGCAGAGTGAATGCTTCAGGAGGGGGGAAGCTGACAAACCCACGCAGACGTGCACCATCCCCCCCTCCCGTTTTCTTCCCCTCCTTGTTCTCCCCCTCCGTTGGTTCTCCCCCTCCNGTAAGGGGAGAATAGATGTACTGGGTCAGATGAAAAAGTCCTTCCCACTCAGTATTCGTTCTCTTTTAGACGCAGGTGTGTAAAGAAATATATATAGGAACAGGGTACACATAGAGCAATCCTTCATCAGGTGATGAACTCCCGGTGTCTGGCACTCCAAGGTTTACTGACCTGTGGCTTCCATCTGGACTATTAGGTTTAAGAGCCACTGATGGACCCATCCTCTAAGAATTAACTTAAGCACTTTTTAAAGCTATTTAAACCTCAGCCAAATCCTTTGAAATCTCTTGGCAGTAAGTTTCATCATATAACTATTTGTTTAAAAAAGGAAACAAAACCCCGCAGATCTTCCTTCCTTCTTGTGTTTTAAATCTGCTTCCTAATCTGAGTAAGCACTCGTCCCACGCTCCCCACCTACCCCTGCCTATCTCCTCTCCCGGGGCTGTGTCTTGGCTCATTCTGTAACTAGCACAGACTAGAACAACGCGACTGTGTCAGCACATCAGCGTGGGAGAAATGCCACCTCCGCTGCCAGCAGCCAGGACAATCTCTGTCCCTAGTTTTGGAAGCACGAGCGGCAGCTCTGGGACAGTGACCTGAGGACAGAGAGGTTACAAGCTGCGTATTTACAACAACCCATCCGATATATGCACAGGTGCTTCCAGTGAAGGGGGAACAGATTCATACCGATGCTACGCTGCGTCGTAATGACTTCTGCAACCACACAACACGATCCCATCGCAAAGGGTTAAAAACACAGACTAAATCTGTAACTCCATCTTACAACACTGATGCCCTCTAGGCCATCGGTGCTCCTTATACATGACTTGGCTGTGACTGAAAACTGACCTTGGGGAAGTTTTCATCAACATTAAAATTAAAACATGCACAGTCCACAAACTGGAGCATAATGCAAGCTAGCCAAATGTTTCATGCAGTTACACTTTGCTCAGTTACTCTCGCTCTGCTTGTATAATCGTCCCAGGCCATGCATGCATGTGCCATTTCTCTACTGGCATGTTACTGCGGACACAGTAACCGCAGAGGTAAGATGGCCTACTGTGAAAAGTTTCACCTCTGCTAGCATGCGGATGAAGACGGACCCAGAGCAAGAGTGAGCAACTCCATTTCAGATCTTGCTGAGTTGGAAAACACTGCCACTTTTGAAGGATTTTGCTTCTCCACCTCAGACCTGCTTCAAAAGTGCCAGTAGGAAGGAGAGACTAAAGCACGGTGCAGGTGCTGAGATTCACAACTTCTTGTATTCAATGCTTCCGCTGAACTGTACGAGTCTGGCAAACCACCTGTCTATTGGTATAATTCCTCTTGCTTAAACTTTAATTCAGATTCAGGAAAAAACTTATTAGATATCGATCATCCAGACGTGTTCCATCATCAGTGGGTAGGTACAGAAGTGCAGCTCCAAAGGTCTATGACAAAGTCCACATCACTTGACAGGGATTTGCAGACACGTACCTTCAAGACCTGATAGGTCTAAGCCATGCAACTCCCTTTGGAGTCCAGCCTGCAGAGAATTGGCCTTTAATGTGTCTTTTTTTGTCCTCTGGACATGCTGGTGGATTGTGCTTCTGACAATCCTCACTTTGGCAGCAACTGGTACTTCTTTCTTTGTGCAAGAACCCTTCATAGCAGCAAAGGTAAGAGACAACTGCAGATAACCGATTAGCTGCTGCCGCTTCCTGCCTTTTCATGTCCTGGACATAGCTGGAGAGGTTAAACAGTAACGTGCACTAACAGCAGATGTAGTTTATGGCCCGTTCTAGGGAAACCAAACCAAAGAGCTCACAATGCAGGGAATGCCGCGGTGTTGTAGGAGCTGTGGAAATGGCTTCCCAGCTACTTTGTTAATGCTTTGAGGGGGCCGGGGACACAAGGCAGGACTGAACACATACATCAGAAGTATTTTGGAATGAATTACTATAGATGACCTGCTAATGAGCTACTTTGACTTCTAAACTTGCCATGCTACATCCTTGTTTTCCATCTCTAGAAACACCACTGCGATAAAAAGTCTCTTTAGCTTTTACAGCAACCCTCATCCCTGCCTGCGTGTGCGCACTAGTATTTCCACCATGGGAACAGAACATTAGTACCTAACCCATCAAGATACGGACATTCATTTTGCTCACGTGAAAAAAAAATCCTGAGAAAACTGATGGCAGGAATGAGTTGCCAGGAAACCACTTTCTGCCCAGGCCTTAATGTAACTGTACGTTGCCTACTTCTGTTCTACCAGAAAAAGCCTCTTCTATAGAGGTCCACCACCAGCAAACAATTTTCCCGCTGCTAACCCTGGTACTTCTCCATATGTCCTTGATACACAGTCACATGTTGATGATGGTCCCCTTGCCAGAGTGACATTTACCCTATTTCTTGTGTTGATTTGACAGCCAGTTGTTACTTTCAGCATCTTCTGGACCTACTTATATTTTGGCAGGGAACTGAGAAGTGCACTGTAATCTTTGCTCCTCCTCCTCTTCAGAGGAGCTATCCATCTCCTGTGGAAGAAGAGATGGAGAGCAAGAGAATCACATTTCTGTTTTTATTCATGCAAAAACTAGGAGAAAGTCTGGTAGGAAAACAGGGTTTGAAGTCTCTAGGCATTCAAAAAATAGGGAAATGAAAAAACATCCACGCAGATTGCAGAGTTATTCAGTTGCCAGCTCTGAGTTTAGCTCACGTTCATGTATTTGCTTACAGCTCAGCTGCAGAATAGCATCGCTCCTTTGCAAAGAATTCATAATACACAAAGGCATAGCTGCAGTCAGTGGGCTCTGTTCCTGAGGTACCTCTGCCTAATTCTTCATGGGGGTACTGGGTTTAGATGAAGTAGGAAATCCCGCAGCCTCATTTTTCCTTCCATGGGGACTCTGCTGTGATTGGAGATTCTTTCCAATTCCATTTTCTCTTTTGCTCAGTTGCCAAAAAGCTTTACAGACAGAGGTGCCAGTATCTTAAAGGTACTTCCAGCCCTATTTTACAGGCACTTGAAGCCAGCAGACAGAATGCTTTTTCAAGTCAAGAGACAAACTGAATGCACTTAGTTTTAGCCAACAGCTGGTAAAATTTACAATCTAAACCTTTGCCTCTAAATAACCTATGCTGTGGAGCTGAGAATTCAGTTACAAGTGTAAATTTGACAGTGCTACTGGTCATTGACTATGCATCCACGGGCATATTTGAATCAGTTGCTGGAAAAGTTACAGTTAAACAGTACTGTGATTTTTCTGTCCAAGCTCAGGTACTGGGAACACTGGCAATGCCCATGGGCCAAACAGAGTGGGGGGGTGTTAAAAGTTTCTTATGACTTGCGAGAGTTTCGCATCACAGACTTATAAACTCCCTTCTATTGCACACTGTCATCAACAACTATTGCAACTCGTACTGTTGTGTGACAAGTCACAGACCACCTGGAAGCGGCTTTCACATCAATAATGTGCTCTTTGACTGACAGAGGCACTCCTTCCTCAGCCAGCTTGAAGACAAGCGCTTTGTCTCCGAATGACATCTTTTTTTTTTAAACTCTTGTTGGCTTGTTTTGAGTTAGATGGCATTCACCTTCAAGATTAATTCAGTCTCAGAATAATCTGTTTTTAGCAAGCTTGGCAGCTTTAGAGCAAGGACTATAACTCAGCATATGGCCATCGCTTCATTACAACTGATCCATGATCTCTGCTGAAGCCTCTGATCGCTGGTAAGACAGAAAGCAATTATTGCAGTCGGTATGCTAAAACCAACCCAAATACAAATGGAAATTCCAAAGTCTTTTATTGTAGCCCTTGCACGGCTGAGCTGCCCTCTAGAGGGATGGACTTTGCATGGACTAGAGGGATGCGTCATCCCAAAGACAACTTAGGATGGAGAGAATCATGAACCCTGGAGAACGTGTTCATTTGACAAGATCCTTCACATACTTCCAGCCTTCCACAGTGTATTCACAGGCCCTGGTGGGAGCTACAGACAAGGCAGACATGACTGTCTGCACTCCTGCAAGGAAAGCAGAGAAGAATTATCCCAAGAAGAGCATCATTCAAGCCAAATTTCCTAATGCTATTCTAGCATTGTAGATCTCTTTAAACACGGAGGAAAAAAAATCTAGCTCTATCTCAGCAGCTTTCAAACACACTGAGGCCTGAATGATCCGTGGTTCAAGTACAGCTTTATTGTCTCGGCAGCATTTGTGACACAGAGAAATTTCAATTTCAGGACCAGTATAAGGGATAGACAATTACAAGATGAAAACAAAGAACTGAGCTAAGTTCCATTTTATGTCTAGCCTTGCCACAGACTCCAGGGGTGATGTTGGACATATCACAATATTTGTGGACTATGTTTCCCCACAATTACATGAAGACTTTTTGCTGCACCATAAAAACTATGAATTAACTTACTAGGTATTTATAACATGCTTTGGGGTTCAAACAAGATCTCTAAAATCCTAATAATGGGAATACTCATCCCTTCTGAAAGGTCAGAGGCTGAGTTCAGACATACTAGCATCTGAAGAGTTTATAAACTCTTCAATCTTTAACCAAAGGTTCACCTTTCTTAAGAATAAGTTATCATTTATTTTTATGCTCCAGTTTCCCTGATCACGACCAGTGCTGATGAACTCACTGGTGCATAAACTCTATCTATTTATTGTGTGGGCCACGGGCCTCCCTAAACACTTCACTGAAACATTCAATCTTAGATTCCAGGATAGCGTAGGCATGCCTGTCTTGGGGCACAGGTGGGGAGCAAGCTTTGTAGGTAAAAAAAACACCAGCTCCTCTGGTTAGAAAAGGCAGACAGGTTTACGGGCACACATCCTCCTCCTTATTTCACAGTTGGAACAATAAGAAATTAAGTCCAAAGTCACTAAGTGTGCTAGTGGTAAAACCTGGAGCAGAATACGCTTCCTTAGTCCCAGTCCCAATGCTCCTTCCACCAGATTGTAACATCTATCACCTCCTTCTCCATCATTCAATTTAGGAGGACAGTATTGAAACAAGACTGGTACAAGCTACATCACTCTTGCCCCTTTGCTCCTTTCACAGTTTGGTGAGAAGTTATTTTTACCTTTATTCCAGGAATCAGAGGGGGAAAAGTCAAATTTTGGAGTGGCTGGGAGCTAGAAAGAGAAAGAGAGACAAAATATGAGCACTTGAGGGGTTTCACTTATAACAAGATTCACATCACCTTGAAGAAGACTCTTGACCTCAGATCTCAAAGATACTTAGATGCCCACTCTCCCTAAGTCTCAAAAGGGATCAGACATGAGGCTTGAAGTCTGGACTTTGCTCTTTCCCCCAGCATAAAGTAGGGGCAGAAGGTAGTACTTGTCATTTGGGTGGTCCTGAAAAATCATCTCCATGGCTGACTCCTTACAGTTATCTCTAAGTTTAGAATAGTCTCTAATATGAAAAACGCTTTTCAAACTTTCAGCAAAGGCTTCTCCTGTTCTGAGGATTTTAAAAACGAAGAATTACTCAAAGAGAAGGGCCTCTTCAGGCAATTTAAATTCAACTTGATAACTGTTAGCAGCTTGAGAAATTGGGAGAAGAATCTTTTCATTCGGTTTTTAAAAACATGTAGGATCCTTCAAAAACAGCTTAGGAATACTACTACATAGCGAAATATCTCCCAGCGCATGCTTGCAATCCCTTCCTTGATCCTGCATAGGCTAGTTACCCCTTCTCCTTTGAAGTAACATCTGTGAGCAATGTCACTCCCTTAAATTTAAAATTTTATCCTCCTTTCATTTCAATCTTCTTCAAAATGTTCTCAATGTGAGATCCAGTTTCAACAGCAAAACTCCTGCCAGCATCACTGGAACCAGAATATCACCCCAGTGTTTCCTCCTCCTCATTCAGAGAATGCGTTTGTTTTGCTGACTGTGTTCACCTGCAGAGTCCTTACCTCCCAGCCTATGTAACTTGTCCACTCTTGGATAGCTGGAGGCAGTGCTGCTTGAGCTTTTTTGAGGGCTTCGGCACCTTGTGTGCCACTGCCCAGCAGCCCCTGATCATATGCCACGTATACAGCAGCTCCAGCCAGGCTTCCTTTGATGACAAACCTGAAAGAATCAAAAGCAGCAACAATTCAGTTCACGTTATAACTATCACTGCATCGCTCTCCGTAGGTTGTGACCGTCAAAGGGAGGGTATCGATAAAGAAATCTGAGGGTCACAAATTCTCTACTGTAACATCTTATTACAGACAAAAAGCAGCAGAAAAATATCTAGCTACCTTACTTTTCTTCCTAGGCCAAATATTCCCTGTCAGCCCGTTGAAACCATACCCATTCACATTTTATCAGTGACAGTTTTCAAGAAGAAATGAGGAAGTGTCAAACTCCTCAGAGTATGTGCCACTTTTTAAAGTCTGAGAATCACTGGCATATAACCTTTGATAAAAGGAACTAAAGGATTTTGCAGCGGGTAAGACATCCATGTTAATGATGTGTTTCCTGCTGCCTTGCTAATAAGTAATCTGATTAATTTAGAGACACCAATATCTTGTCAAGCTGATTACAGTCCGGTTCACACCTGGCCATGCCTGTTCCCGCATCGCCTAGGCTCCCGGCAGACTGCATGGTGTGCAAACACTAGTTTTACAGCTGCAGTGGCAACCTGCAATAACGGAAGACAGGAAGAGAATATCTGACCTTTATTTACTTTTTCATTATAGATAAGAGATCTGGGGAGACTGACTTTTTCAAATTCACAGGGCAAAGACTTGTTTCCCCTTTAAATATCCACAAAGGTATTGCACACCTAGGAAAAAAAACCCCAACCAACCAACCAACAACTTGCCAGACAGCAGTACTGCAGTAGAACATATGACAGATACAGCCGTTGAGAGAAGCAAGAGAATCAATATTTAAATCCACGTATTCGCGAGTATTTCGGGGAAAAGGGATTTCCCTGTTAAAGATTTCCTACTCGCCCCCAAAGGCACCCTTCCACACCTCCTCCCTTCGAGAGGGCTGCGTGCCCAGCCCTGAAAGCGTTCCCTCAGCAAACGAGCACCCCCGGGCGGCATTCCCCGGTTTTATTTTACGTATTCATGCCCGCCCCGAGAAAACAGCCAGGCTCCTGCCGGGCATGTGGAGACACACAAGGAAGCTGCCGGATGGAGGCCAAGCGCGGGGGCAGACGAGGTCAAGGGCGCAGCGCTGCAAGGCCAGGCCCGGCCGGGGCCCTGGAAACAAGGCCCGGGAGAGCCGGGGGTCCGCGGCGGCAGAAGGGGCGCGGGCCGGGCGGCGGGCGAGCGCTCGCACCGAGCTCTCCGGGCGGGGAGCGCGGGCGCAGGGACTCACTTGACGACGGGGAAGAGCCTGGCGGCCATGACTGCGCTGCGCCGCGCGCCGCGGGGACCGTCGGGAGCCGGTCACGTGGCCGGGGAGGGGAGGGCGTTGGCGCCGCCTGTTCCCGCCTCCCGCTCGGCGCGGCGGTTGCCATGGCAGCGGGGCCGGGGGCGGGCGGCTCCCCCGCCGGGCGGGCCCGGCCCGCAGCCCGCGCCCAGCGCCCCCCGTGCCGGCCCTCGGCGGCCGGGGCTGCTCTCGGGTGCCCCGGGCGCGTCTCCCTGCCCGCTGGGGTAACGTCCCTGCCGCCGCTTGTCCGTGCTGCCGTCGTACCGTGCCGGCAGACGGTTCGCCTCCGGACGGGAGCTCGGGCAGGGCTTCAGCCGCCGCGCTCATGGCGAGGCTCCGTCCTGTCGACTCTGCCTGCTGCCTCGGTTGTGTGTGGTGCAGTGAGAAGTGGCGGTTATCCTGAGGTACGGCTTTTTGCGGTTAATGTTATCAGCTACAAGCATAATGCTTCTTTAATGAACTAAACGTTCCGTGAGGTTTTTTTCTCCTGTAGACCAGGGAGAACTCGTGTTGTGTGGAGGCCGACTGCGAGTTCAGACAGCTGTGGGAATTGCTGGTGAAAGATCTTTTTCTTAGAATCAGATGTATTCTCTTCATCTCGTTCTTTTATTTTTCTGTCTTTTTTTTTTTTTAATTATTAATAGAGCTCCTAACCTTTCGGACTTTGTACATACTTACATAAAATTTGGCCAAAACAAGGCCAGCACTTGCTGTGGGTGCCTGTCATGTTCGGAAACCATCGCAGTTCTCAGTGCGAGCATCTGTTTCTCTTTTTTCTTAGTCCTAAGAAAATCCAGACAGGTTCAAAACAGAACGTATTTGTTGTTTTATCCACCTTTAAGCAAATATTAGATGGTCTGAACTGCTGGTATTCAGCTGACTTGCATCCCCTGTTCATAATAGGGGAGTAGAAATAGATACAAAGAATAGAAATAGAAAATATGTGTTGTGTTATCAAATCACATTATGCTTTTAGTTTAAACCCCTTGAGTTCCAAATCTACTTGCTGACTTCTCAGCTTCAAGAATACCTACTGTATTATCTCAGAACCTTCCAGCTACTGAAGGTCATACTTGTTCCCATGTTTCCCTTTTATCTTCTCCAGGCCCCAGTCCTGCAAAGGCTTCTGCCTGTGATCATCTCTGTACCCTGGGTAAGACTGTTAATTTCATTATCTCAGTAAGTATTAGCCATATCCTGATACGCTGTTCCCCAAAAAAAGCTAGTTTTAAACACTAGTTGCAGAACTGTGGAAGTTGACAAAGTGAATTTTGCAGAAGACAGCTTCTGGAACTACTGCAAAATTTATTTTTTAATTCCTTTTATATTCACTGTATCTAAGTGCTTCTGGCTACTAAAGAATTTGTGAAGACAGAAAAACTCAGAAAATATAGAGAAATAGTACTGGCTAATGATGCTGAGCTTGGTAAGTGAATACTATTAGTATCAGTAGTTTCGATACTGTCTTAAGTTTTGAATTTTCCTTTTGCAGGACAAGTTCTAAAGAAGGCGAAGTACAGAAATAAATCCCTCACCTTTTCCCCCGCCTTGCACACCATTTTACATATGGCAGGCATATATAATTTCCAAAGCACGGAAAAGCACATCTAAACATAATTTATCAGTGCAATTTCATATCTGTTTTAAATTTTTGTCGACAGCTGCAGATAATATATTATTTTGGAAAAGAGATAATTTAATTAATTTTGCTTTTCAGATTTGATGTATTTTTAGATGAAATATATCTGTGAGAATCTGAAATAGAATGCAGCAATAGAAAATGCAGAAGGCTTTTACTGTAAAATTAGACTTTCAAGTCATGGTTTAAATGAGGAATTGGTGCTGACTCCACAAGTTTCTGTGGAGTGTTCCATTAGGGACAGACATTTTAAAAATAATTCCCCCAGTCCAGTTCATTTAAGAGAGACTGAATGCCAGACTAGCTGTCCTGGAACAAGTGAAAGGCTGAGAAAACAGTAGTTAGGCAAGGCAGGAAGATAGATGAGATGATTTCTTGAGCTTTCTCCAGATCTGTTTCCTGCCCTCTTTGGATCCTTTCCTCTCATACCAGAGCAGGTTTCATTGTCTTCAGGCCTGCAGCTTTACGTTTTTTATCCTGCCAAGGTTACCTCCTCTGAACAGGGAGTTGCACTGCTTGGCACAGCTGAGCCCTAACGTTTCTTGGGTAAATGTAAACCATTCGCAGGACTGTGGTGCTCCCTCCCTACAACAGGGAAACAGCAACTTCTTTGCAGCTTCTTATCAAAGTGTTGATTGTCCATGTCCTCCCTATCTTTCATTCTTGACAAAGGTGACTTTTGCTCCCAGGTGGAGTCTCAGTTCTGCACAGTGCTGCTCTTATATGCAGGCTTTACGTGCCTCTTGCAGGTTCCAGCATCAGAGGAAGAAGATTACGGTATTTTGGCTGGAGTGCTCAGCTTCAAGACTTTGTTATTCACAACTTGGAGGGATATGAAGCCAGTTGGAAAAGTGCTTTGTGCTACAGGGATCGTAGCTGGGCTCCTAGCTTTCTTCTGTAAAGACCCTTTTAACCCAGGTAAGCTCATCGGGGGGGGTCGTTCCAAACTGTAATATAAGTCACGTAAGAGAAGAGGTTGAATTTCCAGACTCTGATTGGTGGTCTCATTCCTGCCCATCATCTTACCAGAGTTGGTGGCCCCAAAGCGATGCTTCATTCCCAGAAATAAAGAGAAGCTTGAAACAAAGAGGAAGACAAAATGGTCTAACAGCATTTACAAGGGATCCTGCAGTCTATGTGGGGAAAAAATGACATGTACTTTGCCACTGCCTTTCTCTTTTTTTGTTTTGATTGCAAGCTCCTTGGGGTCAAGAACCATCTCCATCGATGTAAAGTGCCCAGCACAAGAGGGCTGACGTGTCTCCAAACTGATGGCAAAGAATAAAGGATATGCAGAAGGCAGGCAGCCCAGAGCCTGGTTTATGTTGTACAGCTTTTTATAATGTGAAAACCGACTTCATCCTTGAAAGATACTGGTCTAGGAACCCAGGCAAAGGGCATGTGACACAGTTAGCTTGCATAATTGTGTCATTATTCCCTGGCAGTGATAGCCTAGGCATAACGTCCACAACAAACACGCAGTAATAACGCACCTCTGGGGCAGTTGGGCTTGGGGGTTGTTCCATGGCAACTGAGCCATGCCGGCTGCGCTTCTATCCATTGTCCAACTCCATGGAAGAACACTGAGCTGGGGAGGAGGGGTGGGAATGGTGAAGCAAGACTTGGCTGTTTGGTTTCTAGCACGCCAGCTGCTGTCTGAGTGGAGTGGGTCAGACCGAGCCTCCTGCTCCGAGACTGAAGTACGAACCTCTGGGTTGTCGGGATGGAGGAGGGAACTGGCTGTTGCACGTTAGTGGAGCTAAGCGAGCTGAGTGCCGTGTGCTGGAGCTGGTTGAGCTAGCCAAGCTTTCCTGTGACCCAGGCCAAAACAGATCAGTATGGCTGGCTACTGGACATGAGGTGGCTGATGACAAACCTTTTTTTTCGTAGGCATCTGTCAGAAAGGAAAAATAGCTCATTCTTCAAAGATTAGGTGATTTTTGATTATTTTAAGTCTAGCAAGATTTGGAAGGTATTGTTAATCTCGTGGCTTCTTCAGGTCAGTCCTGCCTCTTCTAGTTTTGGAGAAGCATCAAGACTTTTGAGCACTTACACACACCTTTCTACTTCAGAGCTCTGCCAATAGTTAAGGGCAGCTCCTCTGCTGCTTCCTTCACTTACTTCTATATCTTTTATTCTCTTTCCCATGAATAAGAGAGCTTGTCTGGTGCCCGCGTTCTCCTGACTGGAGCCAGTGCTGGGATTGGAGAGCAGATGGCGTATCATTATGCCAGATTTGGTGCTGAAATTGTTTTGACTGCTAGGAGGGAAGCTCTGCTGCAGAAGGTAAGAATTTCCTTGTATGAGGGAAGACATAAGAGATTTGGACTTTTACCAAAACAACAACAACAAATTAGTTGTCAGCATGATAAATTTTCTTTCAGAACTGTTGTTAAGCAAAAACAGCGTAGTTACTTTCGAAATTCTTTGCACTTATATAGAAAGATGGAACATGCCAGTGACATGTTTTGAGCCTGGCTTGCTGGCAGTGTCCTGTGCCGTTCTTCTCTGTAACTGATCTCCTGGATGGACTACTTTGTGTTGCCATACACCAGTGCCTGCTGCAATATGCCTGTTTTTTCTTACCAGAAGGCAGTAACACTGCATACTGGGGAGGTGGAACCCAGAAGGGAGCTTGGCCTATACAGGAAGATGCATATACACTGCCTGAACTTTTTACTGCCTGAACATTTACACAAGGAAATGGTATGAAGCTGTGTCAGGGGAAATTCAGATTGGATATTAGGAAAACGTTCTTCAGTGAGAGAGTGGCCAGTCACTGGAACAGGCTCCCCAGAGAGAAGTGGTCACGGCACCAAGCTTGTAGAGTTCAAGGAGCATCTGGACGATGCTCTTAGTCATATGCTTTAGTTTTAGGTAGTCCTGCAAGGAGCAGGGAGCCGGACTCGATGATCCTTATGGGTCCCTTCCAACTTGAGATATTCTATGATTCTATGAACTATAATTCCTGTGCAATACTGTGCAGCTTTTCAGAGTCCAGACAGTTCTATTTGTAGCTCTTTGTTAAAGACTCAAACCTTTTTGTAGGTTAAATAATTCTTGACTAGTTTGAATAGATCAGACTCCTTTATCTGTAGTTTGTAAAATGGGACAATATTTAAAGAAGGTATCTCTCAAACTGGGGGGACAGGTGACTTGCAAGGAAAGTTCTTCACTACGAAATGGCACAAAAGGAGAGTTGGGGACAGTGAGCATAAGAATAGTTCCCAATGCCTGGAAGGCATTGTTTCAGCAAATAGCTACACTGCATGTCATTGCTGGGCACCTTCACATACTCGACATAGCACAGGAACTATGAAAGATGAATACTGCTAGAGTCTTACCAGGTATTTTGGAAGAAAAACAAGAACGTAATGTAAAGCATAACCCTTATTCCAGATGAGTACTCCTGAAAAAGACTGTCTTTTTCGGGTGAATCTTGATCCTTTTCCAAGGTAGATTGAATCCTGCTAAGAGTTACTTCTATTTAACTGTCTGGTTAAACAAAGTCTGGATGCAAAATGAGCTCTCCGTGGGCTGAATAGTGGTAGTGTTAAAATTACAGTGTGTGTCCGTCCAGAATTGACTCTCACTGACTGTAGTATGGGGAAAACACAGTGCCTCACAGTGCCCTTATTTCTGTTCTTTTCCCCCCACTCCATATTGTTTAATTTTTGTTCTTTTTCAAGGTGGTGAAGAAATGCCTGACACTTGGAGCAAAGAAAACATTTTATATCCCTGCAGATATGTCTTCCCCTTCAGAGCCTGAAAAGGTGGTTCAGTTTGCTGTTCAAAAGCTGGGTAAGCATCTTGGGCATCTCTTTGGCTTTCAGGCATGTAGACAGTTCTCATTCCAGTAGGATGCTTCAGTTTCCCAATGTTCCTCACTGAGGGGGATGTTTAGGATGGGAGGGTGTGGGGTTTGTAAATACCAACCTGGATGTGGCCATCTTTTTAGCTGCCTTTCATGGGGAGGGCATGTCTTCTGCTAGAGGAGAGAAGTATGTGGAAAGTGCTTGCTCACAGTACTTCACTAAAACCACACCCCGCAGCAACAGCCGCAGCGCCGCACCTGTACCACACGTACGTGCATTTGCCATAGGGAGCGGGTACCAGCTGCACACACCCAACCCTGAACATAACGCCTTGTGTTGAGAGAGACAGAAACTGGGAGGTCTGAAAGCAGTGACCTGCCCCTGTAGCAAAGCTCAGTCCAAGACTGTATAGAAGGGGAAGGTGGTCTTATTTTAAGCAGAACTGATTCACGCCACTCCCGCTCTCATGCATTCACATTCACTGATTCCGTAAGACTCACAAGCAACAAGATGTGTGTGACCAAGTACCTTGGTCAAGCTTACTTGTGGTGAAACAAAGGACACGGGATGCCCACTGTTGAGTCCTCATCGTGTCTTCTGGGTTCTTGGCTGGTGACCATGTGCTGCTTTTTGATTGTCTTTTGTGCCCTATAGCAGTTGAGTGATTATGATCTTTTGCCTCACCATCTTGTCTCATTTGGGTCAGACTGTTATCGGGCAGCATTTTCTATTATACTCGCTATCTTTCTGTCCATTATTTGAGTGTCTTAATTACTTCATTATGCTCTTGGTTTTCCTGATGTGGGTGTCTTAAGAAACTGTGTGTGGGTGTGCTGTGATCTGGATGACCTGCCAGTCCAGCAGCTGTGAATTCATACCTTTCTTTTAAACCTTCTGCTGTTTCTGCTGATACATTCCCATACCAATTGTAATTTTTCTGTTACAAATTTGTATACTTATAGCTTTGAAAATAGAGTGTACCACCAGAACTAAGTTCCGAGTCTGCACTACCCTAAAACGTCATTTTGGAGAGCTTCTGTCAAAGAAGAACAGCTTTCCTTCCAATTCTACCCTTGAAGAGCAGGCAAAGCTGCTCCCGGGTGGACATATTTCATGTATCTTCATGATAAAGCACTTTCTAGCCTTCTGAGGGAGCGGCTGGTTGGTTCAGCCCTCCTGCTGGCATTTCTGAGTTCCTTGGTTACTGGTTAGGGAGTGGCCCCTTTGTTTGACTGCTTTTTCTCCTATCCACAGGGGGACTGGATTACCTGGTGTTGAACCACATTGGCGTGAACCGTTTCCAGATGTGGGCTGGAGACATAGAATACACCCGCTGGCTCATGCAGGTGAGGTTTCCCAGCAGGAAGAGCTCGCCTGGAATTGGGGGAGTCTGGCTTCTCCTGGGACAGCTTTGGGAAGCTCAAAGGCAAATTCAAGTCTGTGACAACAGTTGAGAACAAACCTTTTATTTCCTTTGTGTTTCAAGTCAAATGGTTTGGAGGCTTTGTTACTAGACAGGTGTTTTGCTCAGTTGTTGTATATGTGTGCAGAGGAACATCTCTTCTTCCTTCTGTCCTTCTTATCTCCCATTAGCCTAGGACTGTTAGGGATTGATGGGTAGTTATGGGCAGTTGTTGGATGTATGTCTAGTTTAGGAAGGCCAACAGGTGAGGAGCAAGCACCTCCTACTAATCTATAGCAAGTGCACATCATTGCAGAACACAATAAGGTTGTTTGAAATGGTGTTTGCCATTTGAGTCTCTGCTCACAGATTCAGAATATTCCTATAGAATCACCATGGTACCAGGTTTTGGGACCATAGACGTGAAGAGCTGTTTTCTTAATTCAGTCTTCTTAGGTCAGGTGGGTCGTATTAGTTCTGTTTCATGTTGGAAGGAGCCTGCTTGCTGGAGAGTAGGGAACTTGGGATCACAGGTAAGAAATTTTGTACAAGTTAGAGAGTAGTCAAGCTCAGAAGAGATGCTGAAGTTATGCTTTTTTGTAGTCTGAGCTCAGTCAAGAGAAACTTAAAAGGAGAGCAAATTGAGACACTACGGGTGTCCTTGTTGCTAGATAGGGGTTGCAAAGTAAAGAATGGCATATAGAGAAATCAAGGACAGCTACTTGTCTCTTGTCAAGAAATCTGTATGTTAAAGCCCAGGAATAATCTTTGCTCTGACTCTTCTCCATTGCTTTTTCTGGAATCTGAAAGACTCATGGATGCAATATTTGTCCCCATCTTCAGAGAGATGATTCTTTTCGCTTGATGTTTGAGAAAGCAAGTCCAAGCCATGCTCCTTTTAATTTCTGACCACTGTATTGGCTTTCTGGCTCCTGCTGACCTTCCTTCCAAACCCTCTTGCTTCTTCCATGTCTGCTTTTATCATTCCAGGTGAATTTCTTCAGTTACGTGGCACTTGCAACAGCAGCTCTCCCCACCCTGGAGAAGAATAAAGGCTCTCTGGTGGTTGTTTCTTCCCTCACAGGTTAGTGTCTTTAACTGGCATCAGTGCTGGCCTTGTGGAAACAATGGTTCCCACATCATGTTTCTCTGTGTCCTTCAACCCCCAACACATTTTCAAGCTGTGCATTTTATAGTAGCAAGCAGGATGGTGGCTGGCTGGCCTTCTTGTTTTCTGGAAGACCTTCTCTGTGTTGCGTCATTTTGCATTCCCTTGGAACTTTTGCTCTTCACTCAACCATGTGTCCAGATCTGCTCGTTTGTCCCTCACAGCCAGGCCCATCTCTCCTGCATTTCTGACACAGCATTAAGACCATCCTGCCGCTCCAAGGCCTCTGGCTTTGGCCAGCCTGAATAGCAGGCTGCTGAGTAACTGCCCCTACTGTACGGGATGGAAAGGCAGGAGAAAGTCTTCAGTGTGTGCTCAAGGGAGCTGAATCACGATACAGACGTTCCGACTACGGCTCATCCCTGCCTTGTGACATACCTTGGTGTCAGGGAAATGCCTTGACCAGCTGCACCAGCATGTGACCATGTGTTTGCATGTGATGGGGGGGAAGGCTGCAGGTAGACCATCACACTGGGCTTTTTAGCCCAGCATGTGACCTAGTTACTGTGGAAGTTAAAAGAAATTTCCTCCCCTTATCCACATATGTGGTAGCTGTTGTGCTGGGGTGTGCTCACACAAAGTGGTATAATTTTCCAAGTGCCTGTGTGTGACTAGAAATAGAGGGAAACTCACCTGAACAGAACATGGGTTGATGCAGGATGGCAAAGCCTCTGTCTTTGCCAAGATTCCCTCACCATGGCACCATCCTCTTTACAGCCACTTTCCTGTTTTCCATTCTCTCCTTTTCCTTTCTAGGGAGAATACCCACTCCCTTTACCACTTCTTATTCTGCCACCAAGTTTGCACTGGATGGATTCTTCAGCTCGCTGCGCCATGAACTCATCATGCAGAAGAGAGACGTCTCTATCACACTGTGCATCCTGGGCCTGATTGATACTGATACGACATTAGAGAGCACCAGGTGTGTACTGGGAGGAGGACGTGGGAGTCTGGGAGGGAGTGTGTCTGCAGAAACATGGCTCTTCTTGGAAGCATGCAAAAAATGCACAACTGTGTTTAAGATGGTGAGCGCATCTGTTTGGATGTGCAAGAAAACTAATGGGAAGAGTGCATCTGCTGGGGTACACCATGGGGGTTGTGCATGTCCACCTCAGCATGGAACATGAGCATGCAGAGCCCCGTGGTAGTCAGTTTGCGCAGTTAAAACCAGGCTTTGAGTGATCCTCTGTTTCCTTCCAGGGGCAAAGTGCACCTAACTGCTTCTCCTGCTCCTGAGGCTGCGCTCGCCATCATCCAGGGGGGTGCCACACGGCTGCAGGAGGTTTTCTACCCATGGTGGCTGCAGCACGTTTGCTGCCTCCGGGGTTTGTTCCCCAACGACCGGGGCCAGGTTTTACGGAGTTACTATAACTACAGCGGTCCTTAAGGGACGCCCAGTCTCGGTCTCCTCTCCCATCCCACATCCCTTCTAATCACATTCCCCCATCCGACTAAGCATCCCATTCAACCATTGGTGTCAAGCAGCAGCAGGGCAGCCGTGGTGGCAAAGTACCCTCTCTTTTCCTAAGACTCTTCTTAGTCTCCCTCTCATCCTGTGACTTCAGCCACAGTTCTGACATTTCTACCCGTCAGTCAGAGATCTTTCCCAGTGTTCACTCTGTCTTAGCCCTCCACCCATCTCCCCTCCTTCAGCCTCACCTGTCTGCTTGTACTGCCTCCACTCTTCTCTCAGCTCCAGCTTTAACCCTCTCTGTACAGCATGTCCTGGAATGTCTAACATTCCTGGGACATCCTGCTCCACTGCTTCATTGTTTTGTGGATTCTGTGAACCTTCTTGCTTCCTATAAATAGAATTTTAATCTCTATTTTAATTAAACTATTTTTTTATATGTTGGTGTTACATGTTGATGTTTCCTCTGTGAAGGAAGGCCGGTGACTTGGTTTCTGTGATCACAGGCCTGTTGGTAGACATTTTTTGACTGCACAGGACCTGTTAAATCAGCTCTTCCTTGCTGTAAATGCCAAGTTGGGTTCAGTGCCTCCTGCACTGAACAGGAGAAAGAATGTAGAGGGAATTCCCTAATACGTTATTCCTATGGATATGTGTCATGGCTTGTAAGTTCTAGCAGCTAAGAAAAAGCAGCCTCTGCTTGAATCCTCCTGGGCTGGGGATGGATAAAAGATCCTGTGTGGGCTCCTTGGTGTCTGAGAAGATGGTTATTTTGTTTGGTGTTCCCGGCTGCAATGCATGAATCCTGAAGGAATTTTAAGTAGCTTTGAAAGCTGAAACATTTTGTAGAAACTGGTTAACAGGTTTGGAATTTATTGGAACAGCCAGGTATTGCTTAAAAACCAGGCTTGTCTAGAGGATATAGAACTAAAATGGAGTGTGCAGAGCCTTCCCAATCACAGTCTTTCTTCAATCATAGCTGGTCTTGTCCAAAGACAGAAAAAAAGCACGTTGAGGGGTACATTCCAGCCAGTGAGAGGCGGCTTCCTGGGAAAGGGTCACTGCATGCCCCCCTCCTTCTTTGCTCTGTTGACAGCTAGGTGCTAGACTAAGTGCATTCTTGTTCCGAGCTAAATATAAAAACTTGTGTGTCTGCAAGAGATGTCACTGCAGCTTGAGTTCTTATTCTTGTTACTGGGAATGGCGTGTGGCACTTTTAAGTCGCCAAGTACATTTTATTCACATCATAGGGACAGGCACCAGCTGAGTGTTTTCATTTCTCTCCTTGCCATTGTCTGGGTTTTGACATGACAAAGCTTTCTACGGAGCTGTGTGGAAATAAGAACTCACCGCGATTCACAAACTCTGGAGCTTGAACTCGCCCCTTCTGAAACACACACCTGCTTGCTTCTCCTGACAGTGTGCAGTACACACCTTGGCTCAGTCACTGCAAAATTGCGTTGGTGCAGGGACAAGGAGGCATCAAAAATTGAGGTAGTCCTAGATTTCATTCTCTGCTCGTATTCTGCTTTTCTCCAGCACCATTAAGTAGGGGTTTCAAAGCAAAAGTCCCAGCAAAACTGGTGCTTTTATAGAAGGGGGCGCTGAACCACGGGCATGGCAAATGGAGCTGGTTCTCCAACGCCGAGCGTGTTCCCCACCTTCAGGGCAGAGGTGGAGTTTGTGCGTTTGCTTTCCCTTTTCCTGGTTCTGTGCACAGCACCAGATGGGCTGGGTTCTGGCTCTCGAGTGATTGATTTCCACCAAGGTGCTGTTGAGAGAACCAGTTTTGTTCTCTCAGGTGTGAGCAGAGTACACAGGAGTTCTTAAAAGATGTCTGGTACCTGCACACAGGAGCTGTGACTGTAACTCTGCTGGAGCTTGGCTGCTGAACTCATTCATTGCAATTGGGCTAATATAACAAACATGCATTTTGGGGGTCATATCCTGAAGACTGGAATAAAAATCCAGACAGCCGCCTTAGAGACACAGGGACACTGCTGTTCAGAGTAAGGCAGGGTTGTGTTCTGTAGGACACAGGCTCTGTCATCCACCTCCCTGTGAAATGCTTTTTAACTGGCTGCACAGATGATTTGCTGAATGGAAACAGACCTTCCTTGCCTTCGGTGATTGTCTTCAAGTGTAAGCATTATCTATAAGCAGGTGCAACTAACACATGAAGTAAAACCCCGGTTATTTAGCAAGTAAAACTTTTATTAAATAAAGATTTTTTTTGACCAGAGTGAGGAATTGGATATTGACGAAGCTTGTATCGCACCTGTAACACTGTACAGTCACATCAGTAACTGTGATGGAAGAAACTGTAAATGCTTGTTTTAAACCAGCTTGACGTAGAATTTCCAAAGTCCTTTTTTTCCCATTTTGCATTTGTTGGTCTTTTTTTTTTTTGTTTTGTTCAAAATTAGATTAAGTTTAAACTTCATGAAATTACTTGTAGCAGAAATAAAGTACATTATACAAATCACGTACATAATAGATGTTAAGTATAAAAATGGTATTTACAATAAGTAAACATGGACTATAGAAACACACAGACTCGCACAGCTTCATCCATCTCTCATAAACTCTCAGCATCAGATACGGGGGGCTGGTTGAGGAGATGCGAAGGTACTTGAAGAACTGTGCCACAAACAGCTGAACAGAAGGAAACTGGAGGAGGATGAGAATGGGCTGAGGTTCTCTGAGTCCCCGTATCTCGCTTCAGTATCAATTGCATCAGCCTTTCTCCACCAACCCTCTGTTCATGTTTGAATGCAGACACACAGACACACGCACACGCAGAGACTGTTCTTGGTACCTGATCAAACTCTGGAATATTCAAACTAATCATTCAGAAGGTTTGTGGGGTTGGTTGGTTTGTTTTGTTTTTATTTTAATTTCCTTACTTTGGTAGAAACTTAAAGAGACTGTTTCAAGTTGTTAAAGGGATATGCCTTGTCAGTACGACATCCCTCCATCCCCAGGGGATCTTCGTTAAATCAAGCTCTGAACTGTGTTCTGTGCTTAAGTGTATGTGTATATAGCTGTATCTATATATGCTGCGTAATGTATAATATGTCTCTTGGAGGGGGTGGTGGGGAAGAAAACAGAATGGCAACCCTCTTTCATCATACTATCCTTGTGTCTGCTTGGGAAAGCTTTGCAGAGGGTGTAAGAGGTGAGTCCTCTTGCTAAATTCAGATGGTGACAACGTTCCGTTTTGTCTGGGAATCGGAACTGCCCACTCACCAGCGTTAGGTTACTTCCGACACGGGGAGGCAGCGCGCAGCCCCTGGGAGGCTTCTTTCGCTTTGTTTCGGAGATTGCGTCTGCTCACACTCTCTCCTCTTCTCTTGCCTTGATGAAGAAAATGCTCCGTTACCATGGAGAGCTATGAAACACGGGTCTGTGCCACGTGTGGGGAGGCAGTACAGTTCCTGTACGGGACTGGTTTCCTGCGCTTTCAGCCTAATGGAGGAGTGCTCAGGATAGGCTTTGGCACCAAATTCCAGGAGCTTTGTCTGCAGAAGCCCTTGGAAAGGTAAGACTGAGAGCTCTTGAGATCCTTAACCAGGCTGGTGCTAAGGTCGGTGGCTGAGTGACTCGAGCTGAGCAGCTGGCTGTGCCCTAATCCTGGAGGTATGTAGTTCTCCTTCTCCTTGCTTCTTGCTAATCTTGAGCAGAGAGATGCACGTTCTCTCTTGCTCTCTGTCCATCCAAGCATCCTCTCAAAATGTTCAGGCCTATCTGCAGTGCTTGAGAAGACACTGTTGCAAAGGTAAACCCTTAACTTCCAATCCCTCTTGCAAGGAGTCAGTCTCTGAATGGAAAAGTTTGGTCCTGTGAGCCACTTTAAAAAAAAATAAAGACTGTATATATATATATTTATATTTATCTATGAAAGGACCAGGAGACGGGGCAGGAGGGAGGGAGGGATGGAGCTAAGTTTCCGTACATCACTGCAGTAACCTAGAGACACACCAGTGGGTTTTCTTGGTCCATGTACTCCAGGCATACCCCGAGAGGAAGAGCTTCGGGTCCCCAGGGGCTGCTGGTTTTCTGGTCCCTTTGCTATGCACCACATTAGCAGCAAATATGTGAGTCCGTCGCGGCAAGAATCTTCCTGCTGGGCAGATATTGAGCCTTCTCTTTAACTGCATGTTTTGGGGAGGAGGGCAGGAGGAGGATGGGGTGGGTAGGTGGGGAGCAGAGGAAGGAAAGGGGTGGTGCCAAAAGAGTTGATAAATTTACTGGCCTCTCTGTAAATCAACCTGAAGCAGAAATTCTTCCTCTGGACTTTCCCTTCACCTGAATAGAAAGGGAGGAGGGAGGGAATTGGGAGATTAGGAGGACATCTATGCAAACCTCAGGCTTTGAGCTGCTGTTGCTTAAAGGTGGAGGAAGATGACCCCAATTAGAAGGGACCAAGATCAGCCCTCCCTTGCTCCCAGCCTGTTGCCTGGTAGGAGCTAGCTCTTTTACAGCCAGCTCTCGTGTCAGGCAGCTCTTCCGTGGCCCTTCAGGGTCTCACCTTTTCTCTGCTTCCCTGTGATCCTTGTGAATCACGGGATTGTCCCTTCTTACCCTGGAAAGCATTCTCTGCAGACTAATTTCAGGGCATACATAACAATTGAAAACAAAACTATTGCGTTTTAAAACCTTTTTAGGAAGATAAAAGCTTTTTGGGAGTGGTCAGAAAGTAGACTGAAACCTTGCTTAGACCACAGTTGGGTAATTTGAACCCATCTGCCTGTCAGGGCTCCGAGTGCACTTAACGGGCCTTAATGGCCTTGACCAGCCTCACCTGCGGCTTCTGTCCACACTCTGCCCATGGGCCCAGGAGTCTCATTACAGCTCAGGCCTGAGCCTTCAATCCTTGTCTGATCTACATCGCAGAAGTGCCAGCCTCAACCTGTCCTGCACCTGTCCTGTCCATAGATCTTATTATCTGGACTCCAACCCTTGGACTGTCTTCCCATCTTGATGTCGGATCCGTTTATTATCTCATTATAGGCCTGCCTGGCAATCACTGGACTATGTCTGACCCTGTTTACCTTCACCAGACCTGAGCCTGATCTTGACCTGCAGATTGACTCTCTGGCTTGGCCTTGGGCCTGCCTCATTGCCACAAACTTGCCTGATGATCTGGACTCTTGGTTGAACCATCATCTCCAGGCCCACCTCGGTGGCCTTGCTCAGGTGCTGGGGCTGGTGAGGCCTCAGCCCCGCGTTACTGCGTTCAGCTCCTGCTTCCCACCCCGGAGGGAGCAGCCAGACCTTGCTGCCCCCTGACACTGGCCAGCACTCTGTAGGAACTGTGCTGTGACGGTGCCAGCTTTACCTGTGCTGCAGAAGTGACTCCTGCTTGCTCACTGCTGGCAGTAGGGATGGTTGGCATCCTTGGGCCGTTTTAACTGGACCTTCAAACGTTTCATGCCAATCTGGAAGCCATTCATGGCCTGGATAGCAGTCTGTGCACTGGATGGGTTGTCAAAGCTTACAAAACCTGAAGGACAGGACACAGGCATGGATAATAACGGCACTGTTGGTGCCATGCCCAATGCATGAGTGTCCTCGTTATCCATCATGCTTCCCTTGCCCGCTGGCATCAGCACTCACCAAAACACTTGCTCTGGTTGGTGGCACGATCCATGAATACCTTGGAGGAAATTATATTGCCAAAGGGCAGGAACATCTGCATCAACTCATTGTCTCCAAACTCCTGAGGGAGATGGTAGATGAAGAGATTGCAGCCTTCAGGACCTGCAGGCATGGGGGCAATGGGGAGGGACAAAACAGAGAGCCCCCAAAGGGAAGGGGAAGAGAAATGGGCTCAACTCAAACCACAGCACTGGAGGAGAACCCCAGCACTGCCTCCTGTCTCAACCTCCCCTTGCTTGTCTCCCTCAGTCACTGGTCCACAGGAGGTTCTGAGGGCTCTCTACGAGCAGTTGGGAGGCGACATGCAGAGGTGGAGTTTCTGGAGAGCGGATTCACCTTCACAGCTTGCCCAGTTCCCACATGGGGTGCTGGACACAACAACTCTGTGAGTGTCTGGGTGCTGTTCTGCTGGAAGGAAATTAGCTGAGGTGACAGCTCCTCGTTCACAGCTCTCCCAGTCCTGGGAGAGCAGCGGACTGCTATGGGAAAGCTGCTGCTCTAGCGTTCCCTGCCCACAGCTATGCAGTGGTTGCCTTCAGCCCACAAGCCACAGCCCCACCTGGAAATCTCCTGGATTGGATCCGATTTATGGGCTGACCTGGTCCTGCCCACTCCTTCACTTGCTCCCCCCTGTGAGCCTGATGAGCACAAGGACTGTTCCCTCGCTGACTGTTCCCTCCATGCAGTACGAAGCAAGAGCAGACAGAATGCCTTTGCCTCCAAATTCTGTCCAAGCCAGTTTTGAAATAAGCTAAAAAACAAACTCCTGAGGCTAGGAAGGCTGAAGAGAGGGGTCAGTACGTTAGAGAGGCTGGTTTGACTGGTACCAGTGTGGTTCTGGCATCAGTAAAGATGGGGAGGAAGTGCTCTTTTCCCCTGCCTGCATAGGGAAGGTCCTGACTCTGTACCCTTTGGTGTCAAAGCTTGGTGTTCTAGCGCTTGCTGTCCCCTTTGTACATGGCAGCATCTGGCCAGGGATGAGCTCAGCAAGCATGACAAGCATCCTCCGAACCCTTCCAGTCCACTCGCTGCAGAGACATACTTGGTTCCATAACCCAGCTCCAATATTAAAGATCAGAGAGGCCGAAGACTAGTGCTGTCTCCTCTCCGTCGGTTCTACGGTGCAGAAGATGAACTACACAAATCCCCACCCCCCGCCAGACACACACGTTCCCACCCCGATTCTCACCTTCTCGCTGCTGCTGCTGCAGGATGGGAGGTGGCTGAGGGATGCTCTGAGCAATGGGGGTGATGGTGGTGGTTGGATACACCGCTGTATTCCAAGGAGACAGAACAACCTGTTTACCTGAGGATCTGGTCAGCCGCACAAGGGCCTGAGGGAGACAAGGGAAGCTGGTACCTGCATATTGCTGAACTCCCGTGAAGGCTGGATGCAAAGTCTCTGCTACTGAAGGGCTCTGGGCTGCAAAGAAGAACAGCATCAGAAGCACAGCAAAGGGAATCACTCACGCGTTCTCTGCCTCTCTCCCCCCACCCCAACCCCCAGCCAAGTGAATCTCAGTGCCTGGCTGGTAGGGAGCTAGAAAAAGTGTTCTGTGTGGGGAATCCAGAAAAGAGGAGCTACTTGCAGTTCCTGACGTCTCTGGATGTTTGTTTTTTTCCTGCTCTCCGTACCTGAGTATGGCACAAGGCCATTGGTGTAAACTGTTTCCAAGGTTGGATGCCCATTTGGGAATGGTACCACTCCAGTGAATCCATTTGAAATGGGTGCCACCAGTCCTGGCATGGCTGCTGTTCCCAGGAGAGGTGGTGAATGTAGCCCTGTAGAGCAAGAAGAGAGGACGTCCTATGAAAGTCGAGGTCCCGCAAAGCCCGCGCTCCCTCCATCCATCTGCCTGGCCAGACTGCTGTGTATCATCTCTTCTAGCTGGCATGTGGAGGTGACAGACTAGTGCTGGAGCCTTCCCAAAATTAGAGGCAGCACTAGTGAGAAGAGTGTGCGCAGCACTGCTAGTCCTGGCTGCTGTCAGAGCTTTGGGGTGAAACATTTTTAATCCAGGTTTGTACAGCACCTAGCATGATACAGCCCTGTTCTTCACAGGTGTTCAAGCCCAATATGCATTATTGCTGATATTATTACTGTGGGATGATGATAATGAATAACAGCACTGCTGTGCTCGGAGTCAGGTGCAATTCTGGGAACCTGGTCCTTCTGTACTATAGCAAAGGGAAAAACTGCAGCAGAGAGGAACAGCAGGAGGGCAAGAGAACGTGCATTGAACATGCGAGGGTGTCAGGGAGCTTGCAGAAATTTGCACAGAACTAGGCACTGCTGTCCCTAGAGGCTGCATAGAAAAGAGCGGCCTAATCCAGGTGCTGAGCCCGGAGGGATGTGGGAACTGTTTTACCTGTACAAGCACCATGCTGAGTGCTGGGGCAGGAGGTTCACTGGTAGTGAAGGACTTGCTGCGTCCTGGCCCTCACCTGATGTTGGTGCAATAGGAGCGGCTGGCAGCCCATTGAGACTGACGGCACCGATCTGTTGGATGTGGCAAGGGGAAAAGGCGACGCCTGGGCTCAGGTAGCTGCCGTGGGAGGTGGAGAGAACCGTCGTCTGCTGCTGCATCAGCTGCAAGGCAGGACCGTGCAGTCAGGGCCCCGGGCTGCCCGGAGCTTCGCACCGCTTAGGGCATCGCACTGCCCGGGGGTCTCGCTCCGCTCGGGGCCAGGCGCGGCTCAGCCGCTCGCTCCGCTCGCCCCAGGCCTCCGCTGCTGGGGGCCTCCGGCCCTCGGGGCCCCTCCGCAGCCGCGGGCGGAGCTCGGGGAGGCTGCGCAGCCCAGCCCGGCCTCCGCCTTCCCCCGCCGCTGCCTATGGCCGGGGTCGGGCCGGAGCTGCGGCCTCGCCGTCTCCCCCAGCCGCCACGGGGGGTCGCCGGGCTCCCGCTGCCTGCGCCGGAGCTTCCCGCGACTCGGCGGGACCTGCCGGGGCGGGCGGTGTCGCCGCCGTCCTCTGAAGCCCGGCGCCCCGCCCGGCTGACGGTCCCCGCGCCCGGGGGGCCCCGAGGTGGGCCTGGGGCTCCCCGCCGCCACGTACTCGCGCAGGGGCTGCCCCGGCCGAGGCGGGTCGGGGTCGGGGCCATGCCTGGAAACCCCCGAGAGCCGGGCACAGCTTCCTGCCCTGCAGCCGGGGGGACGCGGGCATCCTCCGCGAAGCCAGGGCCGCAGCCGGGCAGCCCTCCGCCCACCCTCGCCCTCTCCGCACGCCAAGCAGCCTTGACGGGGCTTCGCTCACACAGACCATCGGGACGGGCCCTCCCTGCCCAGAGAGCTCCTGCAGCGGGGACGGGGCTCCCGGCACCCAGCAGCACCCTCTCACCACAGGCCCTACCGCTGTCGGGCCCAGCAACGACATGTCCTCCCAGGCACAGCGCTGCCGCTGCTCCTGGGACAGTGCCAGTTATTAAATAACACAGCGTTGCCTCGAGGAACGGGGGTCCTCGTCTCTCTCCTTTCGCCCAGCCTCAACAAGGAGACCGTGCTGCCGGGAGAGGCGCGGAGCTCGTTCGGGTATGTGCACCCTGCTGCGCAGCCAGCTGTCCGTCCAGGCCCAGCGCTCATGGCACGCTTTGCCGTGCCCCGCGGTCCACGGAGCTCAGTCCTTCCTCTGGCAGCGGCCTGGGAGACGGCAGCTCCGTGTGGTGCCGTCACACACCTGACTAGGCAGAGAGGCACAATGCAAAGAGAAGGGGTGGGCGGTGGGGAGGAGGGTTAGGAGGAAGAAGAAAAAAATCCTTCTGGTCCTATTTGGCCATCAGTTGGTGCTCTGGAGCATAAGATTAAATCAGACTGCGCTCAGTGTGCAGTGGCAACAAAGACTTAGTTCTGGATGCAAAATTATCTACCCCTTTATAAGCCTTGTCTTCACCATCGAGCAAGAAGCGCAGGGGGAGCACAGGCACGGCTCTCTGGAAACTGCACAATTCCACAGGAGGAGCTGGGGGTGGCACATGGCAAAACCCAAGAAAAACACAAATCCTCCTTCCATGAACTACAACCGTACCCCACTGTCTGCTCTGCAACATAAATACACACCGCTCAAGTAACCTGCCTCACCCACACACCGCTAAGGCAGTAAGCCAGTTTCGCCCAGCTGTAGGATCTAACTCTGAAAAGTTCATGGCTAGTTAAACCTTCTCTTAAGTTTCCTCCCCACAGAAGCTGATTATTGCTGTTGAGTAAAAAGAAGAGGAATTGCCTAATTTGATGGCATTGCTGTCTCTGTAAGCTGGCCCAAGCAGAGCAGCTGGGGTGGAACTGACTCTGCCGGCAGTGCTGGGAGAGGGGAGAGCCCTTTTTGGGGCAGCGGTGGGACACCCAGGCACGCCCCGGAGCAGGGTCTCTGCAGGCAGGACTGACTGACAGCAAAGGGGCTCGCTGCCGCTTGACTCTGGAAAGCAAGCGCCCCGAAATCTTCTCATCTATTTGCCAACAGAGTGTCTTTGGAGTGATTCCCCTGAAGCAGGACTCGCTCACATCACTAGGAACTGCTCACCTGAGGCAGGATTACAGCGAAATGTGGCCTTCCTGAAAGCAGAGACCCTGCTACGGAAGGTATCCCTATGGCAAGCAGTCTGCACATATTCCTCGTCCTGTCTTCACACTGTCCTCATTTAAGGCTGCAGGAACCAATGCATTTTTTATTTACTAGATGAATATTGATTTTCTTTTTTCTCATTAGTGCCTGTACTGTGCCACGCTCTGGCTGGAACAAGACCTGCATCCGACTGCACATGCACCAAACTAGTATTCTGAAATTGTTTTCATTACTTAAATAAAATTACCATAATGAACCATAAGAGCAGAAAGAAAAGAGGTGCGTGTGAACAAACTGTTTTGTGTTTAGAACTACCTGCTTTATGAAATACAAGAAATACTCAAGCATTATAAGCAGTTAGTAAATTGCACTGGCTGCTTTTTTAAGACTTCAGGCCTCTTTTGTATTGACAGATTATTATTTTTTCAGCTCCCTATCAGTTCCCTGATTCCATCTGAACTAATCACTGAATTCAACTTGTTGAATAAACTGAAATGAAGGAAATACTTACTTTTCACTTGCAGAAGAGGCACCTGGGATCAAAACCTGGTTTAAGCACTGAAATAAACTGCTTCCAGGTGCTTAGCCAGTCGTACTTCCCAGATAAGTATGAGATTTTTTCTTACAAACAGTATCAGCTAACAAGTACTGTTTGACTATTTTTAATATCTTATTTTGTATATTTAATAGATCAGAATAACCTTATACCTATCATAGTTTATGATTATTTTATGTTTGAGATAGTTTTTAAAGGAAAATGCAATGAATATAAATTTAAAACATCCAACTAAAAAAAAAAACAAACCAAAAACCAAACAACCCAGGCTCCAAACTTCTTCCTAGGCCAGGGACTGTGGGGACTGCTTTGGCTTGGCGAGGCAGCAAATCCCACGGGGACAGGGAGAGAAAGTTGTTGGCGCATTAAACTGCGAAGGTAAGAACCAATGCCTGGGATGCACCAGTTCACCCCAGCAGCATTCGCTCCCCTCAGTCTGATTCAACCACGTCTATAATTGCCAGCTGCATCTCCTGGGCCTGCGAGGAACCTTGGGTGCAGCATCTACTCCTCCAAGCCCTGCACCATGCAAGCACGAACTATGTTGGAGTTCCCTTGAGTCCTGGCTTACCAGAGGTCCCAGCTCCCAAGAGCTGCCCAGGGCAGGACATTTGGAGGTGCTGTAAGGAGATTCAGCAAGGAAATCCCTCCCTTCTGTCCCCATTTCCAGAGATATTAGATGGCATGTCAAAGGGTTGATACCCTCTCCCTCTGACTGGGACACTGTATGTGTATGAGAACTGGCTGGGATCTCTCCTCCAGGAGAAGGGAGACCAAAGACTGGGATGACACAAGAGAAGAAACAATCAGGTGTGAGGTCAGTGCCTCAGGAAGAAGGAGAGAGAACCAAAACCGGTGGAAAGGAAAAGGAAAAGGAGGAAAAAACCTGGAAGAGTGGGAGACAGGCTGAGTCTTGAGTCAAGGGGAAAGCCAAAATAAAGTCACAGAGCAGGAAGGCCAATGAAGAATCAGAGACAAAGCAACAAACTTACAGACACAACTGAGGAGAAAGAAGATGCAGATAAGCAAGGAGCACAGCCTAGGCCTGACTGGCTTCTTGTCATCAGCAGGAGTTTCTGAAGATTGGAGGGCACTTAAAGACAGAGTCTAGAAGGTCTCACTGCTCTCCTTCCTTACACATCCTGGACCACAAGCTAATAAAATACTTTCTGCCATCATAACCTCACCGTGTGGTCCATTCCTGCCTCACCATCATACCGTGCCCAAGTTAGCGCCATCTCCATGACAGAAGATACACCAGAATGATCATCTCATAGCTGACCCACAGCTGAGCTAAGCTACAACCTCAGACGTCAGGTATAGCTGCCTTGTGGATTACAGGGCGGGACAGAAAAGATTGGTCTTGGCAAGAGATACTGGTGTCTGGTCAGAAAGGGTTCTCCCCTCTAAACCACTCTTCTGCTGGAAGCCCTGGTGCTTGGAATGGTATAGCTGTTCTCAGCCCCATTAAACAAGAAGAATCAAATAATCTGTGTTGGACAAATTCTACGTTTGGTTTCCAAAATTCCTCAACAGTATGGAGCCTCATATGTATCGCCTCTTTTCTTTTGCTACTCATGCTCTTGCCACACACTCATGTGCCAAAGGGCATTTGGCAGCTTCTGGGGATTCTTTGAGAGGAAACGGCCAACAACTGAGAAACAGTTCCTTCTCTGTCACGCAGATGGAAGGGAGTCACACCGAGTAGCCACTGAAGCCAGAGGTGAAAGAGGTGTCCACATATATGAGAAGAACAGGTTTATTTGTGCCTCGC
>VZTQ01000193.1:80673-138288 GCA_013400755.1 Pelecanoides urinatrix | reverse complement strand
CCCCAAAATTACTTTCAGTAACAGTGTGTTTGACACAAGCATCTCTCATGCCTTGACCAATTTCTGAGCCTCCTCCCATGGGCTTTATACTTGGTACAGAGACCTGAAAGTGGCAGTCACGAAGAAGACCCAAAAGATGCTCCACCACAGCTGAACAGGGACTTGTTGGGTTTGGGACCTACCTCAAACATCAATGGCAGTCACCACCATCGCTCCAAGGCGATGAGGTTCTCTCACGAAGATCCAAAGCACAGCCAGTCTTGCCAGAGGAGGCGAGACTGCTGAAGCACCTCTCACCCTCTGCAACCCACTGCTCCCTCTCCAGCATCCTGCAAACCCCCCGGTCACACCAGCCAAGAGAGAAAACCCTGGGAGCCAAGGACAGCACTAGGGGGACCAGGGCCCTCCTCAGAATTTCAGCAGAGAAATAAACAGATGAAGCTGGGCCCAGGGCTCTCACGGTGTTCCAAAAACAAAGAGAGACCCACATTTGTGCCATAGACCCAGAGGAAGAGTTCACAAGTTAGCAGACTGCCATGTCTGGCAGACATCACCCAGCAATCACGGCTCTGAGCTGTCCTCCAAACAAGACAGAAAGACACTGGGTCATGCTCAACCTGTTCCCAGACACCTCCGCCAGTCTACACCACATCAGAGAAATCCAGCTTCACTTTGAGAAGGTCCCAGCTCTCTCCTGTCACCCCTTCCAGGAGAGAAATGCACAAAGACTAGGCTGCTGACTGGAGAACCTGAAGCCAGGAACAACTCCCACGTGCCGGAAAGCTTTGACGCGTTTGTTACAGAGACCCGTTCGTGGTCTCCCAGCCCAGGTATGGTGTTGCCCCGTAGCCAAGCGGGCAGCCTTTCCCCACACACACACGCGCGATACTCACAGCCTGCGCATAGGCGCTGTATGGGCTGAACGGCAAGGTGAGAGATGGAGTGAATATCCCCAGCTGCCCCACCATTTGCTGCATACGACGGAGGGTCCTCTCCTTATCTGTGTCAGCAAACTTCACCACTAGACTGGAGGAGGCACCCTAGGCACAGAGAGAGGAGACAGAGAGAGGAGGCAGGGGGAGAAGCGGCCGCGGGACAGAAGAGAGTCAGCAGTCAGGCAAGGTGGGATGGGGCAGAATAGGCAGCAGAGAGGAGCGGGAAGAGGAGCAGAAGAGCAAATATTGGTGTGAAAGTGTTCGGGAGCTGCCTGGAAGCTGGGCTGTGCCCTTCCCCATCCATCCATCCATCCATCCATCCATCCCTTCCCTCTCCCGCCCTTCCCCTCACACCCTGGGCCTTGCACAGCTGCACCGTGAGTGTACACATCCCTGGCTGCATTCACCAGGTGACAGCGCAGCCAGGGACACCCAGGACATCGTTAGCCACAAACACCATCTTTCCACCACCATGAGCTTGGCTGGATAGGCAGAGCCGTTCCTGGCAGCTGGAAATACCCCTGCTGCAGCAATGGGCTATCCTGCCCCAATCCAGGTTAGAGATTGTGAGAGACAAGATCACAACTGCAGCTCCCCTTGCACAAGAAGGCACAGTTGCAGCTACGCAACCCCACACGATGCACAAAGCGTTCCCATCCACACCCAGCCTGCCCCAGAGGCCTCCTCTACTGCCTCAATAAGAGAAGGTGAGGAGCGTGCTCAGACACTGGAGTCCTGACTGCTCACGTTGCTGAATTGTTAGCTTGCAAAAACCCTGCTCAGTTTTGAGCTACTCCAGGTAGCTGTCTCCGAGACAAATTCATGGCCTGGTTCTTGGCTCTCTTTTATTTAGCCTTTATGGCTGTAAGTGCTGTCACTACCAGTCTGGACAGACATAGATATGTGCACCAGCCCAGGAGACAGGATGGTTCCCAAAGACCGTGTGCACACACACACCTCCCACCTCCCGCAACCACACGAGCTGGAAAACTGCAGTTGAACCTGTCATGGTTTTGGACAGCGAGGGGAGGTCCCTGCAAGAGGGTGATGGGAAGAGGATTAGGAAGAGGATAGGTACCCTGGCCTTATACTCACGGGCATTGTCTGGCTGCCATGGAGTGCGTGGATTGCTGCCTGAGCCTCTGTGTGGGATGAGAACTTTACAAAAGCACAGCCTGGAAAGGGACAGAAAGAGCACAGGAGATTGCAGTGACAGGACTGCTGTGAAAGTGCCCCTCGCATCATCACACAAGAGACAGTATCTGGATCTCAGGCAGGGCAAAGGAAAGCCACCCCAAGAAAGCAAGAAACAAAAAGGATGACTCATCCCAAGTCCTCTATCCTGGAAGTGTCTCAAATTGTTACTTCGATGATATACTCTATAGATGATGTCACCATCTCTACCCTTGCCCCTGATTACCTCTTCCCCAAGTTCTCTACGCACTCCTAATTGTGTGTACAAACATTTCAAATTGCATACCCACACTAGTGATCCTGATAACTCAGCTACACGTCGTGCTCTGCTTCCCCTCCTTTCACCTTGGTCTCTGCCCATCTTCCCCAACCCTTCCTTGCAGCAGCCAACTCCTGCCCTGCTCCCTAAGCCTGGCTTTACGGGTTCCCATAAAGATGGGGCGGGGGACCAAGTGCCCCAGTGGGAAGGAGGCCCGGGTGGTGAGGCAGGTGAGCGCGACCTGCAGAGCGGGGAGAAAGGGCACGACACACAGAGGGGTTCACACCTTTGCTGTTACCATCAGGTCCACGGAGCACCGTACATTCATCAATGACCCCAAATGGTTCAAAGAGCCGGAGCACGTCATCCTCAGACTGCTGCTTATTTAACATGCCCACAAAGAGCTTCCTGTCCCCTAGGGGCAAACACAGAAACATCAACCTTCTATGAGGCTCGCAGTCCAAAGCAGGAGGATAGGGACACTTAAGCACAAAACAGCCTAATGTTGAAAACATGCCTGGCATGGAAATGATTTGCTGTTGGCTGAAATGCTTCCAGAGGTGAGTATGCAGGGTCCTCCCAAGCGCCTCACACCTGCAAAAGCTTCTGTGGCTTCCCCTGTCCTACCCTCCCCAAAGGAAAACAAAAGATTAATAATTTCCTTCTATTCATTAGCCCTTTCCTTTGAATGATCCAACACAAATGGTAATAAGAAAAGCTGCCTGGGCAATTATACCCTTATGGAACAATATGTGAAGTCCAAGAGGTACCTTAGGAAATAGAGCAGACCAACCCAGGCAGAGTGAATAAATTCCAGGACCCTTGGCTTCTGTTTCCTCTTCCTTCTCTCCAAGAGCACTGATTCTACAGCTGCTATGTAACCAAGCATCTCAGCTTCAATTCGCCCTTCCCTATCCCAGTCTAACCAGTATGTCTACCGAGCTGTCCTCTAAGGCCTGGAATAAACCCTGGCATCCTGGGTCCCAATTTGCCTCACCATAGGATCAGCCAAATGCAAGACAGTTGGGTGAAGACCAACAAACAGCTCCATGGTCCCCACTCCCCGCTCTCCAAGGTCATTTTGCACCCGTGTCACACTGGCAGGGGGCTGGAAGGCTGGCCAACACATCCAGGACTTTGAGCTCAGGGTCCTTCTGGGTTCCTCCATTAGAACAGAGAAGTCAGGATTATGGTTTTGTTGGGATGGCCAAGTGTGGAGGTGGGAAGAAAGGCGCACGGTGCTTTCTCCCCTCCTCTACCCCCGTCAGTTCACACAGCGGCCCATCACAGAGCCCGATGCCATCCAGTCAAAACACACAGGAGTGGTTGGGGCAACATCCTCCACAGATTGCTGTGAACAGCTATTAAAATAGCACCACATTAAAATCCCAGCCTAAATGCCAGCTTAATCTCCATTTTTGCAAGGAGCCAGTTGTGCCAACCACAGAGGTAACCCTCCCCCACTGCCCCAAAGATGGATGGAGAGACATGACCCACAGGAGCGAATGTGTCAGGATATGGCTTGGGAGCAGCGGTGAGAGAGGATTCCTTATTGTTAGCGACAGGATCAGAGGGGCTGGCTTCAAACAAAACCAATGTAATGTGACGCGCATCAGGGAAAACAGCAAGGAAGCTGCTATCTGTTTGAGAGTGCAGTGACCTGAAAAACAACAGGTCTTGGAGCTACAGCAGCAGAGCAAGCTGCAGGGGTGGTGGTGTGTACGTACGGCAGGAACGGATGACACATTACACAGTCACACTGCCGGCAAAGCCCCCAGCCCAGCCCCTTCCTTGCTCCCCCCTGGCTTAGAGGATGGTTCCCACCCAGGTACGTAAGCAAGCTGCCTCCCTCCCGCTGCTCTGCCACGTACAGACACACTTGGGAGCACATGCAGGAGGTATCTACACGTGCCACTGGTCCCTTGCAGAAAATCAGATGTGCACACACAGCACGTAGGCTCACGCATGCACGGGAACATGCTTGCACATTGCCCCAGCCCCAGCAGGTGCCTTCCGAAACGAACTCCCTGGGTGAGCGAGAGGGATGTGCAGACAGATGCTCTCTGTCACCGTGCAGACACCACAGGGAGCCACTTTGTACGGCTGCACCACCCCGAGAGCCCAAGCCCAAGTTCTTGCAGGCAGAGCTCTCCACTAGATGTACATGCAACACGGATGGCACTTCGATCCACCACAGATAAAGGGTTAAAAGTGCTGCATCTAAGGCTCCTACCCCATCCCAAACAGATACTCCTGATTTATATCACTGGAAGTGGCTGAAATATATGACCTTCTATATTTTTTAAAGGTTGAATTTCACAGCTTCCCCATTTTCATCATTCCTGGGATAACTAAACCTGTGGGAATTTCATTCCCTTCCATTTTCCTTGTGATTCTTTCTACATGCACCTGCATGACAATGGTTGCATTTTGGAGATGCTTTTTCAGCTGATTGAGTCCATCCAAAATTTAGTGCTCTGGGCGATGCCCAGTAATCCCCAGCCAAGGCACAGGAGCTAATAAACCAGGGGCTGTACAGCTTAGCAGTAAGACAGCATCTGCCCCCACCCCAGGGCCAGCTCAGAAACGCTGGCGGGCAAACCAGCAAAAAAATAGCACATAGAGAAGGTGAAAAATCTGACTGGAAGGGGAGTGGAAAAAAAATGGGACTGGTCAGGAACATATTTACTGGGAGGTGGAGAGGAGAATCGAAACTAAAGGAGCGGTAGCTCTGTGCTTCTATTAACATGACCTGGTGCCATATGGGATCCCAGTTTGGCTATGGGAGGGGACACTTGAGCTCTGCAGCGTTCCCCCTTCCCCTACCCTGAATCTATAATCCAGCTGCAGCCAGGCCTTATTTCAGATATGTGCACCATGCTGCGGCCTTTGGACTGCAAACGCAGCAGGAGTTCCTCAAAAACCACATCAACAAAGGAGAGAAACACACTGGGAAATATTTGTACTGACTTCGGATGCTGTAAAATAAACCTTTGTTCTTTGAACTAACAAGCAAATAATTGTGGACTAAGATTTAACAGCCAGAAATGCACTTGATGTCTTGCCTTGCTCTTTCGGGATCCCAACAGGCTGTCTGGCTGTTTGGGTCAGGGTGGCAGGGGCGTGTCAAGACAACTGGGAAAATCAGTTATATTAGAAATTAAAAAAGCTGAAACTCTAGCTGGAGGGAACACACAGCTACACAGACGTAATGTTTCCTTTGTAACACTGGCCCTTTGCTTCTGGATCTGATTTTGTGTAAAGTGAGGTTTTTGCGGAAGAATAGTGGGTAACCTCTAATAATGGAGAGTTGGGTAAGTGGTTCCAGTTTTGGCTGATGACTAATTCAGTGCAAAGACCTGATGGTTACCACAGCCACCCAAAGCTTAAGTCTCTGCCAAGCAACAGTCTCATGGATGCAAGAGGCCACAATTTTGCAATGGAGGCACTGAATGAAAAGGAACCTCGTCAACTTGCAATCAAATCAACATTAAACTGTGAGTTACTAGTTGTTTTCTCCTTCAGAAGGCCTTGAAATTTCCTGGATAATTCTTGTGGTTTCATCCTCATACCATTTCTGTTGGATCAAAAGCATTTTTCTTTACCCTGCACTTTGGGGAAGGTCCATTGGAACAGTGGATGCTAGTCTCCATTCTTGCAGTTTTACTGAAGGTCTTCTGTTATCTGACAGGGCTCACTAATGGAACATTTTGGAAGTCCTGTGTCTACGTGGAAATTTCAGCTTTTCTTTTTTGAATTTGGAAGGAAAAAATGCCAGCCTTCCTGGCTAGGCAGAACAGGTTAAAACTATGACACCTTAGGGACTCAAGCTGTAACGGCAAATATAAAGAAACACACCTATTGGTTTTAAATCTTTTCTGAATGCCCAGAACGGCAATATTAGAAGTCACTGACAACATAAGAGAAAGATTTTTTCACTGTTATTTTCATTTCATACAGCCCAGCTCCCAAGATTGCACGTAGGAAAAGAATCCAGGCTTGCTCCCCGAGGATGCCTCTTTGCAGCAGCTGGGGACCTGTGAGAGGGCTCCTCTGCCGCTGACCGCTCTCCCTCTCCGTGTGTTGGAGCACAACCCGTGCCCTCGTGCCCTCTCGCTTCGGGCAGCTTCCGAACAGGAGCGTTCCCCTACCAGTAACCGAGCTGCCTCCCTCTCCACAACGGGGCGAAACCCTGCAAGCTCTTTTACCTGGTGTCTGCTGTCACCGCTCCTAAAGTGGTCGATCCCAACTCAGCTGGCATCCTCAAGCCACTGCTGCGGGTCACTGGCTCCTTCGGCTCCCCAGCAGTGCTGGAAGATCTTCTCTCCCCCATTTGTAACAGCACAACCCTCCTCCTGCCATTTTTCCTTCGCTTTCTCTCCAGCTTTTGTTTTTCACCCTCTGATTGGCAATTTCCCATGCTGTCCAGGAACCAGGAAAATTGTCTCTGATCTCTGACTGTTGAGTTCCCATGGAAACATGCTCTGGGCACAGCCAGTCACCCAGGCAGCAGCAGGAGGGCCAGCGCAGAGAGGTCGCCGATGAAGATACCACAAGGAAGAAGCAAGGGGTTAAAGCTGAATGTTTCGGCCATGAGAGAGAGAGGAGAGCACACAAGCACTGGACGCTGCTCCTCTTTAAACCCAGTGGATTTAGGTCATCTGGCCAGCAGCTGTCAGCAGCCAGGATCAGGGAGAGGGAGGAAGCCTCCCTCTGTGGATGGGACGCAGCAAATCTCCTTGGGCGTGCAGAGAGCTTCCTTGTCTCTAAGGCAGTGCTGATGGGCTTGGGCTAGCTGTCGTATCACATCAGTGCAGCAGAGTGCTCCACGTCTCGCAAGAAGCACAGACAAGCTCCTCTGCCCCCTCACTCCATCTCCTCCTGGCACTCCCAGGCTCACATCAGAGGCGTGAGGGAAAGGAGGAAAGAGCTGACAAAGCCTGCACCAGAATCGCAGGTCCCGCTCTGAACTAATGCAGGCAGCATCTTTTTACGAGTGAATTCCTTCTGTAGGGTGCAGTAACACTGAGCATCCACATATCCCCATGCAGCCCCTGCAGGGCTGGGCCAAAACTGCCCCTTTGGCACAAAAATTAGCATCTCTCAGAGCATGAGACAAATTCTGGTGCTCTAACTTTATGTACTTAATTCAGGGTGCTTAATCTGAGAGATGTCAGTGCCTGGAGAGGATGAAAGAGGTTCCCTTCAAGGATAATGCAGAGCAGAGTCTCACTGGTGCGTGCAGCTGTTTCCTTCATAAATTCCTAGTCCAAACAGTTCTGCCCTGCTCCAAATCTTTCTTTTACCCCCTGCCAGCGTGGGGCTATCACTATAGGGAATGGCTCTTCCCATATCTGCAAACCTGCTCATCCACCTCCCTGAGAAGTGGAGCATCATGACAGAAACCTTTGGAAAGAGCAACCTGATTCAGACAAATACAGGGTGCTGTCTTGATGCTGCTTCTGCTTCAGGAAAAAATCCATTTTGTGATACTAGGTGGCTGCGTATAGAAGAGAGTCCCTAGTAGCATCCCACCAGCAAAAGAAAGACTGCAGAAATGACCTCAGCCTAGTATCAGACACCAGAGATTCCAGAGTTGCACTCATCAAAGAGACACAAACTGTTAAAAAAACAAAGCTGCAGCGGTTGGTCTGTTCACAGCCTGAATTGTCTGTTTTTACTGTTGTGTGAGGGCTTAATGCAGGAGCACCAGCTGTGCCTGGGTGGTACTGGTGAAGGTAAATGTGTGCATTCGCCCGTGAATGCGTGTGTCCAGTGGGCACACGTATGTATTTGCAAAGCGGTGCGCGCGTGGGGCAACCGTCCGTAGGTACATCTGCCCGTGTCGCTGCCTTGGCTGTGGGGGTTGCTACACAGTCACGTCTTACAGCCCAAGAGAGCACAGGATCTGCCCCTGTGTACACGTCATGGTTTTGTGACGTTGAGCTATTGGTACGACTGGCAAAGGCTTTCCTAGTCTCCTATGCTTTTTTTTTTTTAACAGACTTAGTAGGAATAACCTGAGATACAATTACACAATTTCTAAATTCATTAGAAATCTGGGGTGAAAATTTTTAAAATCAGCGTGGTGGGGGAAGGACTGACCACCTAATGGTTTTATCTAGAGGCAATATGAGGTGTCTGTGAGCAGTCGGCTTCCTCTACCCCCACTGCAGGCACCTCTGAAGGACAGCTCATCCACTCCTAATATCGGTGTCAAGAAAGAGTGAATCACCCTGAAGGCACTGGTCTCTTTTTACTGTCTATAGCATGGACAAGGACCTTAAACTCAACCCTGAACCCAGGGGCTGAAGTAAGGTGAGATGAATCCAGTCCTATGTGTTTTAGGCATGCTAGTTTCTTTGGAGGCTTAAGCCACAGTCCTTTTCAAAAGGAGGATGTCTACAGGTGGCACGTCTGGGATTCTCAGAATAGCCCAAGGGAATAAAAATGCCCAGACTTCAGGAAAAGTCATGTGTCTTATCCCTCCAATAAATAATGAAAAGTCACAGATTCCATTTGGAAGAATGATCTGACTTAAACAGATAAATATTTTTTAAAAAGGAGGCTCACACAACCATAAATACACATATAAAATATTATAAAAAATATCTCATGTTCCTGCCAGTGCAATAATTGAAAGTCACTACAAACTGCTTGGAAGTAACCCCTTAAAATTTAAAACAAAAGCCTTACAAATCTAAACACAGCATATAGGATATGCTGCCCTACAGGACAAACAGTCTCACGCAAATTTTCCCCTCCCCACAACTAAACTGCTTTCGGAGGCAGCACCAACAGCACAAGGCATGGAGAGGTAGATGCAGGAATGGAGAGAAGAGGAAAAGAAATGTGTCGGTAACACAAGGAAAAGCAGCAAAACGAGTTTATAAATTTGGAAAGGGCTGGAGTTGCAAACCTTCTCCGCCTGGAGGAGGCATCTGAGCTGCTGTGAGCTCCCCATTAAATTAACAGAGATTCTCCTGTTCCCAATCTTCCAGCTCTGAACTACTCAGTATATGCTGCTCTAACCCAGCAGGTCCCCAGCCGGCTGGCAGCACCTCCATCTCAGGCCTAAAGTCAGGATTCTTTCCCTTCAGCCACTATTCCCCATTTCCCCATCACACGCTATTTTCTGCAGCAGCGCTTGGGCCCTGACAGTGTGATGGGGGCTGCTGCAGGACTGAGAGCGGAGAGGCTGAGACGCTCCAACTGTGATGGGGGAGGCAGAGGAGTGAGCTGCAGACAGGAGAATCAGCTGCGGAGCAGTCAGCTGAACAGGTTAAAAAGCCAGTGCTGCCGCAGGGATCTAGCCTTATCCCTAGACTCTCCTCCTGCCCCCCCCCAAATCCCTGCCACACGCAAACACCCCCTCATACAGCCTGCGGGGAGAGGAAGGCCAGGTCAGGACCCTGTCTCTTTGCTTGGTCCCCCCACAAGCACAAAGCCGCCAAAGGAGAAACAAGGAGAGATGACAACTACCTCCACGGCTCTCGCTGTCTGCGGGTTTCACTTGAATCGGGCGCGCCATCTGCAATGAAAGAGAAATGCAGAGGGTTAGAGCTTGGCCCATCTGCCTGGCACACAGTGCCGGTGGCAGTGGCACCGGGGTGCCCCTTTCTGCCTGCCGTGCCGAGTAGGAGAGCGGCAGAAGGGAACCAAGACATTGTGATGGCAACCAGAACCCTTGGAGAAGGGACCACGTGGATTTCAGACTTCTCAAAAGGAAACCCGGCGCTTTTCCCTGCTCAGCTGCTTGCCTGCAGGGAACAGCTCCCCTGGAAATGCCCACCACGCATAAACCGCTGCCTCCTCAGACACAGCAAAGTGGCAAAGAAAGGACTCCAAGGAAGCAGCTCATCTCCGTGAGCCTGGAGCCTGAACAGTGGTCAGGGTGGCCTAAGGTGAGACTATGCCTGGAAGCTCTTCCTAAGCCCGCCCCGACTCAGCGCAGGAATGGTCACCTCACCTAACTGAGCCACTTTTTTCCCTTGCAGGAGAGAGGAAAGGCTGCCTCCGAACTTGGCTAGGAGCAGTACAGCAAGCAGGCGTGTTATGTTTCCCCTTCCCCAGCCCTCAGGCAGTCAGAGCTCTGTGCACCGAGTGGCTCTAAAGCGGGGCAGTGCTGCTCTCCAGCAACATCTCCTGTCCATGAGGGGAAGGCTCAGGTTGAAAACTCCTCTTGCTTGGTTGCGGAGAAAAGTTCTTTACCTCTCTTACAGCCGTTAGTGTCATTAGCAATAATCCAACCACAAGCAACAAGCCTGAGGAGTAGCTTTGCTCCCGTCATGTGGGAACTCTCCAGGTAAGACGGAAGACGACTTCTACGCAGGAGTAGCTGCATTAAGTAACCCACAGCTTTAATTGGCTGATTTGCAAAGCAGGGCAAAACTCTCATCTGCTGGAAGGTTTGCCCGTCCTACGCTGCCCAGAAAGGCCATCAACAAGCTGTAGCCTCCTCCCTAGGCCAGCAGGATCCGACAGAGCCAGAATCTCCTCCGAGGAACGGCGTACAAGGCAGATTTCCACATTCATGGCACATCTCACTCCATATCTCTCAGCATCATTCACAGAGGCTGACAGTGACTTGAATCAGTGTCATTTATAATAAAAAACAATCAGAATATCGCAGGGAAGACCTGCACACAAGTTGCAGGTCCGGGTATAGTCTGCCCCCTCTCTTAGGAAACACCCTCAGGAAAAACAGTGACAACAACAAAACAGAAAATGAAATCAAGCCATAAAAGTCACCAGCTGAAACGTGTTTAGAAGCCAGCGTGCAAAATGTGGACTGCTGTCAGTCTCCAAGTGGTGGCCGAGCCAGGCTGGCCAGAAACCAGAGGTAGAACCCACATTCACAACAGCTGCAGGAAACCCGTGAAGTAACTTTGCAGTTCGCAGGACAGAGACGCCAACCAGAAGGTGACAGGCTGCCGTGGCATGGCACACGGCGGCTGAGGCCCGACCGCTGGGCTCCAGAGAGTGCTTGTGGCAGCTGGGGGCTGCTTCCACTGCCTGGTGGATCTCAGGCAAGAAGACCAGAAGCTGGGACCAGCCCCAAGCGATACCATCCCTGCCTCAAGGAGCGATATGAGGCTGCTCAGCAGAGCCAGAGACTGGCTGGCAGCTGCCCAAAGGAAAGCCAAGCTGCTGCCATGCTGCATCTCTATAGGTAGCAGGGCCAACTCCAACTCCATCTCCCAGGATTTGCTGTGTCATTTGGGGGAGAGGGAAAGGCTGAGGGTCCCTTTCCCACTCTCGATCAGCTGCCTGGATTTGCAGAGCTCCTGACATCCCGCTGTGCTGCCACGTGGCCCCAGCATGTGCCTCTGGGCTGCTGCTCCCCCCACCCCGGAGCTGCCAAGGACCAGGCATCTCTCTCAGCCCATGAGCTGAGTGGGATGTGGGGCAGGGGTTCTGAAGGATGCGGTCAAATATTGCTCCAGAAAGCCTCAGATTTCCTCGCTGAGAGGCAGTGGCTCCTATCGCTGCTCACAGCCTCTGGCAATATGCCTGTGCAAGCCGAGGCTGGGGGCGTTTCGGCAGCGGGCTGGATGGGAGAGGGCAGGCAGCCCAGATGTGTGCTCGGAAGAGAGGGCTCGGTGCGGAGCCAAGAGGGGCAGCTGGCCTCCTCACTCCCCACTGCTCCCACAGCACTGAGAAATAGCTTTGTTTCTACCCAGGATGCAAAACCAGGATTAAACTAAACAGATGGGGAGGGAGATGGAGGGACAGACTCGGATCTCAGCTTCTATGAGGCGCAAATCCATTTGGGGGAAGGGAGGGAGGAAGGGATGCGGTGGAAGCCAGGAGCATCACACCCCCAGGGATGCTGGGGCTGAGGGCTTGGGGCAAGGAGTCGGAAAGGATGGGGGGAGGTGAGGGAGGGGGTTAAGTACCTGAGGACATCTCCCTGTCCCCTCCCCCAACAGCTGTCACTCCAGCTCCCAGCACCTAGGGTAAAGGAGGTGTTGTCATGGAAACGGTTATTCACCACATGGAACCTGACATTTGTGGTTACCGTGGAAACCAGCTCTTGGGGGCATTCCCTCTGCTTTGCACAAAAGAGACATTTTGATATGATCTCTGGGGAGGGGGCCCCTTCTACCCATCTGTCCACCCCTTTCCTTCCCCCCCATCCCAGGGCCTGCCCTGGGGACGGTGAGCCATGGCGGGCCCTACCGAACCCACCCCACGGGGTGACACCCCCGCAGCAGGGCCATGGCACAATGCCTGCAAGACAGTGGGCAGGGTGGTGTTGGGTTGAGGGTTGGACTCGATGATCTTAGAGGGCTTTTCCAACCTTAGTGATTCGACGACTCTACGAGAGCACTGGCGGCAGAGGTGCCAGCGGCGATGCCAGCACAGGGATGTGGGTTAGCACTGGTGCAAGTCTGGAAGCAGCGTCTGGCTGCGGTGACAGGAGGAAGGTGGGCTGCCTAGGGCGAGATCGAGCATGCGGGCTGCTCTGCACCCCACAGCTTCTCTCTTGCCCACTTGACACAGCACCTTGGCAGGGCACAGGAAAACTCACCCTCTGCCAATGTCAGACCAAGCCCTCGGTCAAGGGCGGCCTGTTTCCAGAGATCTTGCCAGCTCCAGTGACTTTGAGAGACACCCACCGAACTGAGGCCTGGTCTTCATCTGCTCTGGAAGATGTGAGTAAAGAGGAGGAAACAAGATACAAGGAATTTGTCCAGATGCTGAGGCTTGGAGAAGAGCAGCAGGAATCTCTGCCTGCTGCTTCCTGAAACAGGAGGTCTCCCAACTGAGGCCAAGGCAGGCATGGTCCTCCTTGCAGAGAACTGGACACCCAGACACACTTTAATCCTTCTAAGTCCCATGTTGCCATTAAAGATGAACAAAATATCAAAAACCTCTTAAGCAGAGCTGTGAGCCTACGAATGCAAAGAGAGTCCACAGTTGCTTTAACTCAACAACATAGGTCACAAGGCCTTGAGAAGCGTCCCTGTAGGGTCCTAAACGTTGTACCCAGGTCTCAAAGAGCTCTGTCCCCTACAGGAACTCAACGCACAGAAAGGATGGTCAAGCCTTACCCCTTCCATTTGAGGGAGAGAGAGAGTAACAGGACAGCAGGGAGGACACGCTTCTGGCTTGCACAGCAAAGTCTGGAAGTACAAATTCTTCTGGCCTCCAGTCATCATCTCAAGCTGCACAGTAATCAGAGAACACACCTGACTCTAAGCAAGCCATACTTGTACATGCCCAGCCGGGCCCAGAATCCAACAGAGTCATGATGTGCCTGCCTTAAATTCCAAGCGCCAAGTAGATGCACATGCACAGACATGCGTGCCTTTACCACACAAAAACACAAACATATGTGAACACACATGTGGGATGGAGAACTTGAGGAAATTATTTATGAGCCTGTGCCTGCCTCACTAGCTAAGCTTTATTTTCCTCATTAAATTACTCAGCTGAGCATTATTATTCTTCTTTTCTGAAGAATATCACATTAACATTTAGCACATGCTGTCAGGCCACCACAGGCCAAATGTCACCCACCCGAGTCCCTCACCCCTCCACTTCACGGTCTTTCCTACCTGCTGCTAATGACAGACCAAGAGCCCATCAGCTCCATGACCCCCCGGACTCAAGAAACCTCCACGTGCAGCAGTGGACACCAGATGGGCAGCACATGGGAGGGAGCAAAGCTCCCACTGCCCCCCTTCAGCTTCTCCCTCACATTTGCTCTCCTGGCTGGATGCACACCTTCCCTTTCCAAGAGATGATCTTAAAGGTCTTTTTCAACCCAAATGATTCTGTGATTCTGTGAGGAGATACCCGGTGGTAAGAGAGTCACTGCAGCCCAGAGGAGCCTAGAGGTTTCGAGGGAAGAGGCAGGGGTGAGAGGCCTTGCTGGCGAGTGTCTAGATCACATCCCACCCCCTCCGCAGCATCTGGTCAGCACAGAGAAATGGGGAACTCTGCTTTGTTTGGGCTTCCTCCCTGCTTTCAAGGAAATGCTCCCCCCCAGTCCCCGTAGCACTCTTGGGATCATGGATCTAAGGAAAATTCTCTGGCCCTGCTAAAGTCAGAGGAAGCTTTGCTATTGGTTTCACCCAGGCCAAAACGCACCATTTCTCTCATCACGCCCCAAAAAACCCTTCTGGAGCTGAACTAGCTCCCCACATTTACACCGATGCCCAGTATGAGCTGTCATCTCACCAGTCTGGTAGCCACGTTTTCCAAGGAGGAGCAGTGACCCCTAGCTCTCGCTTCCTCAGCTTTCAACCTGCAAAAGCTGGATAGAGGGAGAAAGCCCCCTGGGACAGCAGGGCAAGCCTCTCTATTAATTAGGAGTAAGTGATGTAAAATAGCCCCTCAGGTGCAATGCAGGGGAACCTCATAGTGTTAAGTGGATCAGAGGCAGAGAGCATGAAACACACAATGCAGGCTGGCTCCTCTGGGACGTCAGGAACCAAAAGGCATCCAAGGCCATTGGCAGAATTAGGTCCCGGGCTCTTAGGCTTTGCAAATTGTGGGCTGGTCCTCTTCTGGCCAGTTAAAAATGCCCTGCCTGAACGATCACCACTTCTAGCTGTGCAGAGCACATAAATCTAAATGCTAATTTGCTCATTTGGGTTCTGTTTCTGGTTGGGAACGCAAGCAGTGATGGATCGGTGCCAGTCTCAGTGCTCGAGTCTCCTGCTTGCATCTTTCCACTGACGTCTCTGCGTACCTCGGTCCTATCCAGAAGAACCACCCTTCCCTGAGAAAGAGGAGTTTTCTCACACAGAAACATGAGCAGCACCAAGCACCATTCCAGCATGGCTCTAAAGGGTGCTTATGAGTTCACCCCACCCAATCCCATTATGAAGGCGACATGGATAATTATAAATACTCTGTTCCAGGTGGAGGAATCAAGGCACGTGACAATGAAGGACATGCAGGAAGTCTGTGGCAGAAGCAAGATGTGAAGTCCAGAGTCCAAACCACACACCTCCTGACTGCATGGCTAAGGCCGTCTCTTCTTCCATGAGCAAGGAAGACTGTTGGAGGACTTCACCCAACTCCTTTGTGTCACCAAGAAAAGGACTCAAACTCCAACTCCTCTCACAAGTTTCTTTGGGGGGTGTTTTCCCTACCCCCAGCAGAACAGAGAAGTTATCCCCCATTCCTCACTGAAGCTGAGTGCATGCAGGAATCGGCAAGCAGACATCCAAGCCGTCTCCGGGCCACAACACACATGGACCAGCTGCTTTACTTCTTGCATTCTCTGCTGCGCTGTGTTCCTTCCTAATACCTCCCTTAATCCTTGTCCCCACTGTAGCTAGTGCTGCTCTGGGAGGAAGGCAAGCAACTTATCGCCATGACTCAGCCTTTGGATCTCCCCGGTATCTCTATGGAAGTGACAGCACCGTTACTGTGCATTAACATCAGACAAGCAGCAGGGAGGCCAGCCCAACATCGCAATTACAGCCTCTATCATGTACGTGACTGTTTGGTGCACGCGTTTAAGGGCGGTCTCTCAGGACTCCATGGTCGGTCTGTCCTCACAGGGCTTCTTCCTCAATGTTTCAGTGCGCCGCAGGGCACTGCATCAACGAGGGCATTAGATGATCTTCCCCGTTGCCCTGATCTCTTCTTGTCGCTCGTGATTAGTGCCACGGAAGGTCAAAGGAGCTTTTAGGTGAGAAGAGGAAAGTGCCAACTTTCTCAAATCCTTTTCTACAGGTGCTAGGACAAGTTTCCCCCAGAAGCACCAGGAAGAAAAATCCTGGGCCAAATTCAGGCAAGGTTTCTTGAAACCCCCTTTCTGGTTTCAAGGGGGCTGTTCAGCAGTGCAAAGAGCAGTAGTATTTGGTGCCAACCTTCCTCCTACTCCTCCCCACTCTTGCAAGACAGGGCTGAAGGAACTGAAAACCCCAAAAGCTCCTCTAGCAAATTCATCAAGACCACAAGAGATCATTCTGGCCACCAGAAAACCATGGGCCTGAGGACCAGGCACAGCTTGGTGCTCAGGCCCGTAGTCCTGCACCAGTTGCAGGACCTCGCTTCAGCAGAGACAGGGTCTTGCCATCCTCGGCTTGTCCAAGGAGGCTCTAATCACAGGAGCCATTCCCAGCTCCGAGGAAGGGGGAAAGTGCTTAGCAAGGCCTACAAAAAGCAGGAATAAGATGGTATGAGATGGGTCACCAAGTTACTGTGAGCAAGTGCAAAAGCTGCAGAGGGGAAAGCTGGGAGCACTGGCTTTGATCTTTCTGACAGGCTGTTTGGAGAAGACATCCAACACCCATCTTTCCCTGTGCTCCCCGGTCCACCACTGACCCTGCTCCACTGGACATGTTCGGGTTTCCCTGTGCACACGTGGGAGCCTCCAAGGACCTCAGCAAAGGGCAGAGCGAGGGGCACAGAAGGACCGGGCTGACAGACGCAGCCAGGCCTGCAGAGAGCCTGCACAGGCCTCTCGTGGATGTGCCGAAGGTGGACACGCTGCGGCCGGTCTGGGCCCGACAGCCGGGGGTACCGGCAGTTCCTCAGTGCCCCCCCTCCTCCCCCCATGGAGGGTTAATTACAGCAGCCGAGGAAGAGTTCTCCACTAATTTAACACACCTTGGTGGCAGACAGGGTCAGGCAGCAGGGACCCCCTGCCCCGCACAGGCCGAGTGCACCAGGTGGCACTGCTAACAGTCCGAGCGGTGCAAAATACCCTGCAATAACGAGGTGCCCACAGGAAAATCCCCTGAAAATGGGCCCGAGTCCCAGCGCCACCGTAAGAACCCCCCGAGCCATCTCTTCTCCGGGCTGAACAACAAAAGTTATGGCTGATATTAGATAAACTATTTGACTTCAGGTAGTGCTCACAGACTGGAAGAGAGGCCCAGAGCGATTGCGGGATCTCCTTGGAGATACTCAAAACTCAGTTGGAGAAAGTCCTCAGTGATCTGATGTAGTTAGCCTTGCTTTGAGTGGGGTTTGACCAGCGACCCCAGAGGTCTCTTCCAACGTTTAGTCTGGAGAAGAGGAGGCTGAGGGGAGACCTCATCGCGCTCTGCAACTGCCTGAAGGGAGGTTGGAGCGAGGGGGGGTCAGTCTCTTCTGCCAAGTAACAGCGACAGGACGAGAGGAAACGGCCTCAAGGTGTGCCAGGGAAGGTTTAGGTTGGACACGAGGAGAAATTTCTTTAGTGAAAGAGTGGTCAGGCCTTGGCCCAGGCTGCCCAGGGCAGTGGTGGAGTCCCCATCCCTGGAGGGGTTTAAAAGACGTGTAGATGAGGCGCTGGGGGACATGGTTTAGTGGGCATGGGGGGGGTGGGTTGATGTCGGACTCAATGATCTTAGAGGGCTTTTCCAACCTTAATGATTCTATGATAAGTTATTCTGTGATTCTCTATCCGTATCCTCAAACCCTCGTGTGCACGCACACATAGCAAATGACCCTGGGGAGATGGGAATGCAGAGTCACGCTCCGGCACGCGGGCGCCTTTGCGAAGATGAAGGTCTGGGTGGGTTGGTGCGCAGGTGCGTGTTCACAGGTGAGCTCGCCAGGAAACACGCCAGCTCTGGGAGACCAAAGGCTAAGCTCTGTGCTACAAGGAGATGCGAGTGCCCAGTTGTGCAAAGGGCAGCGATTTCTAGGGAGAAAGAGAAGCGCCTCGTGCACAGGACAGAGCCTGCCTGTGTGGCGTTTGGTCAGTACGTAGGAACGGGTACTGATCTTTAATTTCATTATCCTTCCCATTCCGTAGGCAGCAGGAGCCAATGTTTGCCTTAGCAGCTTGCTCTCCCCCTGCCTCTTCAGGGTACCTACTTCACAGGGCTGCTGCCTTGCCTCACTGCTAGTTCTCAGCCCCTGAAGCCAAACCCCACCAGCACAAGCATTTGCAACTCTCTCTGCAGTGAACAGGCACTTCTGTTGCTCCTTGCCCAGGGGCTCCTTTAGCCCAGCACCTTCACGTCCTGGTGCTGCCATTTCAATGAGACAGCCCTGACATGCTCTCCGTACTGCTGCATGGGTCTCATGAATTGCTGATATTGTCTATCAAACCTGCAGGACGGACACAGGAAAACTTCTCCACCCTGCCCTGCCCAAAGGTTCAATCTGCAGAGGCCACCTCAAAGATTAACAACCAGAGTCCAGCTTCAGCCCCCAACCAAACATTCAGGCCTCTTACTCCACTCCTCAGCATGTCTCCCAGCTGCAATATCCTCTAGTATTCACATGAAGAAACTTTCAGAAATACTGGTCCAGGCTGGCTTCACACAAGCACTCGTACAGAAGAGAGAGGAGAATGAGAGGCTTTGACCTCTCTACCAAAACCCCTCCAGTCGCCTGTGTTCCCTTATATCACCACGGGCTGTGGATCCTGACAGACGGCCCAGGGTGAGCCCTTGCTCCTGGCAGCACAGGAGACAGCCTGCCCACGAGGATGCCCTCTGCTCAAGCTCTGCTGGGTCTCTGCATTAATCCTTGTGCCCAACCATCTGAGTTAGTGCTGCAGCATCTCAACCCCTGGTACATTCCCAGAGTCTCTCTCCTCTTATGCTGCTGCTCTCTGTAATTTTCCATTCCTGTGTCCCTGCCTTCCCAAGCCGTCACCGCATCCATGAGTTCTCCCCCTGATGTAGCCACATTTCAGTACCCCCATCTCTGCTCTTAAACTGCCCACATTCCCAGCTTGGATCAATACCAATTTCTGCCACTTACTTGCCTACCTTTCAGCAAGCCCTTCTTTGTTCTGCATAGAAATAAAACTGTAACTGTACCTTGCCAGAAGAATTACTTTTTTAAAACTCCCCCCTCCGCTTCCTCCCTCTATTCTTCTTCCCCTTCTTCTTCAGGAGCAATTTTATGTAATTTGCAACTGTCTGGCTGCAAATGAAAAGAGACACAAAGCGTTTCTGCGAAATATTGAAAAGCTGGCTGCTTTTCCCTCAAATTTCACTTAGCAAGAGGCTTTAACTTGTTGTGTGATCACTGCGTGTCAGTAATAACCTCTCCAATTCCTTTCAGAACTCAGCAAAGTGAAGGCACAATCACGAATCAAAGGCATGGGTTATTGAGATATAATATCGTTTCACCGAGCCAGGGAGGAGCGTGCCAGGGAGCGGGGAGAAGGTGAAACACTGCACGGCTAGGCTGGCTGGCAGCTGGAGAGGACACTAGATTTAGGAAGAAGCGTAAGGGCTTGATTCCCTCTCTGCTTTTCAGATCCAAATATTTTGCCTCTGTTCAGTCTCCATGGGTTGTATGTATTTCCCCAAGCCCTGTGGACTCAGGCCACAAAGGGAGCTGGTTTTTATTTTGTTCCTCAGGCAGATCTGTCTCCATCTCTGTTGAGTCTTTGGAGCCCATCAAACTGCTTTATTGGGACTGAGTCAGACTTAATTGTGCAGTTCCCCAGCCTGTCCTCAGGGAGCAAAACTGGGGAACACGAAAGGGGATCTTTGCACGTGCAGGATGCAGAAAGCACTGTGAAGGGCAGGGAGGAGGAGTGTGTCAGGCTGGCTAGGAGGTGGTGCTGGGCAGGTGCTGGTGATGTCTATATGCTACATGGCATGAGTCACTGGGAGCGAGGTGCGACGTGCTTCCCACCTGTCACGTGTAGTGACGAGGCTGATTGCCAAACGTGTCTTATAGAATCACAGAATCACTAAGGTTGGAAAAGACCTCTAAGATCATCGAGTCCAACCGTCAACCCAACCCCCCCATGCCCACTAAACCATGTCCCCAAGCGCCTCATCTACACGTCTTTTAAATCCCTCCAGGGATGGGGACTCCACCACTGCCCTGGGCAGCCTGTGCCAAGGCCTGACCACTCTTGCAGGAAAGAAATTTCTCCTCATGTCCAACCTAAACCTCCCCTGCAACAACTTGAGGCCGTTTCCTCTCGTCCTATCGCTGTTACTTGGGAGAAGAGACCGACCCCCCCTCGCTCCAACCTCCCTTCAGGCAGTTGCAGAGCGCGATGAGGTCTCCCCTCAGCCTCCTCTTCTCCAGGCTGAACACCCCCAGTTCCCTCAGCCGCTCCCCATCAGACTTGTGCTCCAGGCCCTTCCCCAGCTCCGTTGCCCTTCTCTGGACACGCTCCAGCCCCTCCATGTCCTTCTTGTCGTGAGGGGCCCAAAACTGAACCCAGGATTCGAGGTGCGGCCTCCCCAGTGCCCAGTACAGGGGCACGATCCCCTCCCTGCTCCTGCTGGCCACACCAGTGCTGATACAGGCCAGGATGCCGTTGGCCTTCTTGGCCACCTGGGCACGCTGCCGGCTCGTGTTCAGCCGCTGTCGACCAGCCCCCCCAGGTCCTTCTCCTCTGGGCACTTTCCAGCCGCTCTTCCCCAAGCCTGGAGCGGTGCCTGGGGTTGTTGTGGCCCAAGGGCAGGACCCGGCACTTGGCCTTGTTGAACCTCCTCCATTGGCCTCGGCCCATCGATCCAGCCTGTCCAGGTCCCTCTGCAGAGCCTCCTGCCTCCAGCAGATCAACACTCCCGCCCAGCCTGGTGTCGTCTGCAGACTGACTGAGGGAGCACTCGATCCCCTCATCCAGATCGACAGAATCATAGAATCACAGAATCATTAAGGTTGGAAAATCATTAAGGCCTGGCTTTGCACCATCCCTTTGGCTGGGCTGAGGCTCACAAGTTGCTGTCCACATCTGAGGGCCCACAGCAGTGTGGGGGAACAGGCTCCCTGCCCACACAGCCACAAGGCAGGGCATTCTTCCTGCTTATCCCAGCTGACAGCAAGGGCACAGATACTGGGCACCCTTTTAAGCTCCTTAGAAAGCCTGGGCGATCAGACACTTCTGCTAATTCAGAGGATGCACTTTACCTCTCTGTTCTAGGAAGCTCCATCCTTCCTTCCCCAAAGGAAGATTCACACATTTGTTACTTCCAGACTGCACTGACAGCAATTCACCAGCTCTGAAGGCAATACAGGTCTTTTAGATAACACAATATACAGCTGACAGTCTTCTTGCTTTACACCCTGAACACAGCAGCCCTTACAAAAGGGGGTGAAAGCCAAAAATCTGTCTACCTTTGGAAAAAGATGCTAAGCCTTACTATCAAAAAATAAGCTTTTTTGAGTTTAAATACTAGTTAGCTACCGTATATCCAACAGCCCTCAATCTAAAAATAAACAAGAATTTTGATCTCCAGAAAGGAGAACTTGCCTGAAATGCCATAAAAGCAAATAGACACCGTGGCGATTCCTACTGACTTACATGGAAAACCTACAATATAAATGTAAATCCTTAGGACAGCTACACTGCAGGTATGGCCATGCAGGAACAACATGGCAGCATTCTTAGATGGGCTGACATCGCGAGCATCAGACCGGAGGGCCTAAGCAATACCTCCGTGGGCACAGGCCCACGCAGTGAGAGACTTGGAAGAGAACCCAGAAGTCCTGCTCCAGCTGCCTGATCACAGCCTAAGGGCCTATCAGAAACCATATCAAAGCATTTCCGTAAGTCTGTCCTTACCAAATCCTCAGTGTAGACTAAGCCATTTGTCTCTATTCAGGTTCATGAACTGTTGAGATCAACCACTGGTCTCTGCATTGAGACCAACAAAGGAAGGTACTCAGGTCCTTGTGGCATCTATGGTTGCTTTGCAACACAATGGCAAGCGTAGGATTACCAACAAGATCCTTTCTATGCCAGTTTGATCCCTTGCTGTCTCTAAACATGCTGATGCTTGGTCATGCATTCAGATGACAGTTTGACACCCTACACTGATGTCATACACTCTTAAAATGTTCTTCCTGCTACTGCTATGTGCGATAAAGAGACAGTAAATGGGTAAAATGAACAAGAAATCGCTTCTTTGCCAGACTATGGCCCATTTACTGAAATCCCAGCGGTGTGGTCCAGCACATTCTGTTCTCTGTCCTCTGCTAGGGTCCTCACTATATTTCTGGTGAAAGGCTTTGACACAGAGCTTATCAGAAGATGATCTAGATGTGCATGTACAGAGACAAAATTTTACAGCCTTGTTCCCAAAACAGGGAGACAATCCGTTACCTAGCACTCCTGCCTGTGACTCATTTCCAGAGTATCCTCTGTGATCAGTTGGGTCAGAGCATGGGTGATACTATACAGACACAAGCAAACCAGGCTAAGAAAACAGGGCTGAAAGCTACCTCGGGTCACCCAGCCCATGTCCATGCCAAGACCAACTCTAGGCACATCAGGGTGGAGATCTGTTCCATTCTGCTAGTAACCATCTCTAAATGACCACTAAAATGACCAAAGAGAGAGAATCCTGCCTTCTTGGTCACTGAGGGACTTTCCAAAAGAAAAACTAAATGTGATGAAGTGGTGTATCACCAGCCTGAAAACAGACAGCTCCAAATGCAGCACAGCTCATCTTCATCTTAATCCTGAAGCCTAATTACAGCACATTGCTCATTAACTGTCTCCAGACAAACATGTTTGAAAGTACTCCGCTAGCACAGACTTCTTACTGTTCCCAAGCAGTTTCTTACACTTCCCTTAACATAAAAAGCCTTCAGATCACCACATCACAGATAAATTGCTGCTTTAAATACTACTCCATGCAGCACTCTAACGACTGAGAGCACAAACAGTAGAGAACATAGTGAAACATGCAACAAATCCCCAGTGTAGAACTGCAGCAAAACTGGGATTGCCTTGAATCCACTGAGTCTCACATGAATAACCTTTCAGAGTCCTTCTACGGGTACGAGGTAGAGACATGTCTGTCTTCTCCTTTGTGTTACAGCACTGGACCATGACTCATCACGACTACTCCTCCATCCTTTGACTTGTTCTTATAGACTCTGTCAGTTCTGCCCTGGACCAACACACAGAGATTACATTGCTTTAGCGTGAAAGGCTGACCTTTTCCCCCTCACAAAAAATTAACTCAAACAGTATTCGAGCACCTGGTTATTTGCACTCTTCCTCCTTGCTGCCCTGAGATAACCCGAAACAGTAAAAATCTTATTAAGTGGTAATTAAGTTACACGCATTTTCCAGCCCTCAAATGCCAACACAGGCCCATGCAAAAAGGGAGCACAGGTAAACGTATATGGAAAAGGATGTGTGTGTGGAGGTCTTGAGGGAAGCTGGGAGAGGTGAGGGAAGCTATTTGGACCTGTATGGATTAAAGAGGAAATGTTATGGTTAAGAATTCCTAACCCCTCTCCAGAGACCCCTGGTTTACATTAATTATTCTGTTGCCTTGAGCACTCAGGACCTCCTGTGAGCTTCTGTCTGTAAGTACCAACTTCTCCGCCTACTCACCTCCAAATGAATCCTTCCAACATGCTTGATCAACCCCCTCAGCACAGCAAGGGAACTGCCCAAAGCTCTCAAATCATACAAAAATGGGAATGGCAACAGTTCAGAACTCCTTTTAGCCCACCAGCAGGTCCCAGGGAGGCAGAGAACTTCCCTGCGAGGAGGGACCTGTTCCATAGTGCCTGGTCTCCTGCGATCCCTACTGCATTTTGCTCCCAACACCAGTTATGGAGCAAGCAGGACCCAGGAACAGACCACAGCTAGTTCGGCAGTCTTGCTCTCACCTATATAACCCATTTCTCTTCCAAACAATGGGATGCGGCAAGTGCATTTTTTTTAATTCTGAGAAGCTGACCCAACTCAGCCACTGCATTAGAAGTCATTTTGGGTCCTGCACAAAGCCACCCAACAAATTGTCCAGGCACCCTGCAGGGCAATGGCAAACTGGGAGCCGATGCACCAGGAAGTTCTGCACACCTGGAACAGGGTCTGGAACCTTCCCTTGTCTCCTGTCAGCTTTCCACCACGCACACTGTGCAAGCCGGGCCCACGCACTTCACCCCAAAGCCCACAGCTCCCTAGCAACAGGGACAGATACCTGAAGATGTCACATCACACCACAGAGACCAAAGAGCAGCACAGGAATAGGCTTGGCTGGTTACCTGGGGCAGCCTTGGCAAGGTGGAGAAAAGAGCAGCAGCTCTGTGAAGAGCAGTGCTGTGCTTTGGCTCCCACATCCCTGTTCTAACCCCCAAACCACATTTTTCTTTCACAAGCAGGAAAATTAATCTAAGCCACTTGTCACCTTCACTCCCTCCCCTGACAATCCCCCATTCGCCTGCCCATGGCATCAGCTCCAGGCACAATTCACTGGGACTTACCCCTGGCAAAGTCTTCTGCTCATGCAGCGCTGTCTGGGCTTTGATGGCAGAGTCTCTGGCACAGTACGTGAGGAACGCACAACCTGCGGTGGATACAGCAAGCGTCAAGTTAGACATACAACTGCAGATGCACATCGACAGCTTCTCTGGTAACAGCAGGTGACCAAAGTACAAGAAGCACAAGAACCACAGATGCTGCCCAGTTCCAGCAGACCTCCATCCCAGCGCTTCTGCTCAGGTACAGAGGAAGTGCCTAGGACAGCCCTTGTGCCAGACCTGACGGTTTTTACTGAGAAGAGAGGAGGCTTGCTAATTAAAGGTGCAAATCTAATTTGGATGTGTCAAAGACTCTAGGGAAAAAGACAAAGAAACACCGTTAAAGGACTTGCAGGCCCCATCCAAGGTCTGTTGAAGTCATGGAAAAGGGTTCCAGGGAATCAACTAGGTTTGAAACAGGTGTTGAACAAGGTGAGAAACAACAGGAGAGCAAAACACAAGGTAATGCTGCCTGTGGGAGGAACAGCCCAAAACTCAAGGATCAGAGGAGATGCAAGGACCAGTATGATTATTGATACAAAAAAAAAAAGCAAGGAAAGAAGAAAAGCATCTGGGATTTCAGGCTCATATGAAAGTTCCATGATCCAGATTCACGGAATCATGGAAAGCTATACAAGGAGAGGCCTGGCTTTCTGTGCCATACACCCGTACAACGTACACAAACACACAAATATACATATGCATGACAAGGGAAATACAGAGAACAGCAAAGTGTAACGCATTCTGCACGGGCCAGCTGAAGAAGCAAGGTGAAAAGCACACGGAAAAGGCCAGATCCTGACATTCTTAGTCAAGATTTGACTCAACATCTTTAGGCGAACACTGGAGCCAAAGGAGGAGAGGAGGAATTGTAGCCCCTCCAGGAAGAAGAGGGATCACCTTTGGGTGCTCTGATGCCAAGAATAATCAAATGAAACTAAGCAAAGGAAAAATTTGGCTGGTTATCAAGAAACATTTCCTAGCAGAGAAAGAGTTATTAGACTGTGGAATGATCTCCCCGGGGAAATGGCTGGAGCTCCGTCACTTCAGTTGTTTCAGATGAGGATGGGCAAAGCACTAGAGAATAGACTCAAACACTAAAATGCATCTGACCCCCTCACTCATCCCCCTCCTCTGCGCAGCGGCATTTCACATCCTAAGCAAAGGCAGGACACGTCCCTTCAGCTTGTTGCTAAATGTCCGTGTCTATATTGTCGTGCTGGGGCTGCAGGTGCATTCTTACAGCCCAAACAGGCCCATTCTTTTGCCCCCACCTTCTTGTGCCTGGCTTGGGGTACTCCAAAGCTGCTTCAGCTCACCACGGATCCAAAGGTGGGTGCAGGACAGGGGCTGTCTGGATCTCTCCCCTCCACCCCAGCGTGACTCCAAGGTACACAACACTTTTAGACCACGCAGAAGGCAGCTGCTCAGGACAATCCCAACCCATGGCAACAAGATTATGCTGTTCTTCCATCTCAACTCCAATAAGTTGCTGCAGCTAAGCAAATCACATCTGTCCTCACAGCTCTTGCTAGGGAAAAAACCCTTCACAAACAGCACACAAGTATTACCTATCTCAAACAGGTAATTAAAGCTCCTTATTGCCCAGGTTGTGAACAGAGAATGCTGCACCAAGGCCAGACGTGGGATTACCAGATAATTTAACAAACGCAGCGAAGCCAGGAAGCATGCAGGTAACCTTCACTTCTCATGGCAAAGGCAGCTAGCTCTATTGTTGGAGGAGAAGCATCCCTTTGCTTTCGCTCTCCCCGCGCAGACTGCTGTGATGTCAAGCACCAGGAAAAGCCTCAAAAGCACCTGTATAACCAGAAAGCCCAAACCCTATTTCTAACAGATTTGGAGGCCTGGTCACCAAAGTCCCAAACGCAGATGCTTGCCTGATTCCACCTGCTGCTTCAGTCTGCTACTTTGCAAGCCACACAAGACCCATTCTAAGATAATCAGGGTCAGTTTAGCACACAAAACTGACGTCAGGAGCTGGGAATAAGCAATTTATTCCACAAGAGCTTCAATGCATTGGTACTATGTTCACGTGCAATGAAGACATCATCCGTGCCTCAGGAGAATTAGCCATCAAACCTAAGAAAAGTAAGGACAGGAGAGGACTAAGTCTACATGAAGCTACCTGCTGAGTTAAGCACTCAAACCCAGTCCCTGAATCCCAATTCCAGTGCTCAGCAACATCAAAACTGAGTTAAAGCACAATGACAGGCTCAAAAACCTCAACCCATGGGAGGACAAGGATAAAATGAGGATTGGACAAAGCTACACCACTTAGTGGGTATAAAGAGAGGCTCCTCACACAGGGATAGAGTGTTATTTTGCAAGGTACTGCCATCATGCCAGATGAGGGATTTGTAAAGCCCAGCAACACCTACATCTACCAGCACCAATCCAAAAGAGTGCCATGAATGCCCTCCCTAGAGCCCTCCAGTCCTCTCTTCCCTACAGCAAAGGCAGCCCAAAATACTGTTCATCTTTTAGGTGCTCAGGTATCTGTACCAAGAGGCAGCAGCCTCCGGAGACAGGAGCATCCTGCAGCTATGGAGCCTGAAGATGCCTCACTCAAACCTCCTGCTTCACTCCCAGGGCAACCCTTGCTGCTGCTGTTTTTCAAGGATGTGGATATTTGCTCATGAAGAGCCAGCTCTTACTCCCTCCCTTCACTCAAGCATGAAACAGCACTTGGGCAGCCTCTAACAACAGGCTGTGTCTGGGCTGGATGGGGACAAGCAAGCCTATGGGCAGCCCTGCCCGCTGCTCCGTCCCCGAGCTCTCCATGTCTTTAAGCATTCAGGACATTCAGCTCTTCATTTCATCTCATTCCTGCTTCCCAAATGGCAGGAATCTGGGAGGCTGTACTGGCTGTGGAAAGGAGGGAGCTAAAGAGGTCAGCTACGTCCTTTGGAAAACATGATTACTGTCCTCCGCAGCCAGATATTTTGGAGGTAGGATGCAGGAGTCAATTCTATTCTCTCTGCAAAGTCCTGGTCAGAAATACAGAAAGGGGTTTTACAGACACACTACTAAGCCTAATTGTGTAAATAAATATTTGGGAAAAAGAACCTTCCTTCTGAAGGTTTATTATCTGAAGAGACATTATCTCTTGCAAACTAACTCTTCAGCTACACCTTAGGATGCAGCAAGGCACTTTCCACAGCCTCCCCTTGTCCCCTGCTTCGCCCAGGTGCCTGAAGCTTACAGAAGTACCAGAGGCTCAAGCAAAGCCACGTTTTCCCAGCTAGGAAGGGTTTCCATGCTGTGACAGGACCCTGCTTACCATGTCTTTCATGGGTTCTTCAGGCTCCTAAAACTTTGAGCCTGACAGAGTCACCCAGGGTCCACTCAGCAGTGAGGAGATGTCCACCGAGGGGCGGAGGGGCCCGTCACTCTCACTAGGTTTTCTCAAGTTCCACATTTCCTGCTTTAGTTAACAGCAAACTCAGGTCAACAGGCTTATGCCCCTTCAAGCACTTCTAACACCAAGTCAGCCTGCTGAGACATGGGACATGGTGTTAAAAAGTGGCAGCTTTGAAGGCCCCAGGCACCTGGCCAAGCAGGTGGTGTTGATGATCCAGTCACAGAACAAGGGAGCGTAACAGCACCCATAAAACCAAGTCATTACAAGTCCTAAATGGGGGAACTTGGACTGGAGCTGCTGCTGGACAGCGAGAGCCACGACCCCCTGTGGCCAGGGACACCTCCACCATTGTCTGCTTCCTCTGAGGACTGAGCGACTCGTCTTCCTTTATATGATTTTTGAGTCTAGATTATAATTGTTATATTGATACAGCAAACCACGTATTAAAATCTAACCCGATCTGCAGGGGGTCGAGATGATTAGAAATCCTAAGTTAAGTTGTATTATAAATTCTGTATTATGCTACTTACACAATCTATAAGTGATTCTGCTTGTAGAAATCCTGTGCAATTCTAGTCATAAATTCTGTGCTATACTCATCATAAAATTCTGTTAAGAAAATAAAGCTTTAAATGTAACTATGACTTAGTGCCATCATCATTCTGCCAAGGATCCCTAAAAGAACCTGTATGTCCTCTTAGCGTCGGGTGACACCACCCTACTCCCACTGGCTCCAGGAGGGTTTCCAGCTCCCTGTAAGCAGAACCCAGCCTCGTTCCACTTGCAAGAGACTGCAGAAAAAAAAAAGAAAAAAAAAAAAGAAAAGAAAAAGATATTCTGTGCCTGATCCTCCCTACAAACCACACATTCACTCCGGGATGTAGTCCCTTCAGATCCTAAACATTACTCCAGACATCATCGGTCTAAAGCCTTGAGCAAGAAAAGGCTGTCAGTTTGCAGAAGAGAGGGGTCTCTAAATTCAGCCAAGCATTAGAAATCACATCAAATACTTCAGCAGGGGAAGCATTGAGTCAGCGGGGAGCTTATCTACAAGCCTGCAGAAGCTAAGTCAAAACTCAGCTGCCAGTGAGGCAAGTTAGGCTGAGGTCGTTATTGCCTCCTTGCCCTTTGGAGAAGCCACCCACCTGTCCACACACCGTACACGTCTCCACCCACCCCACGGGAAGGCTGCTCCTGCCGTTCCCCTGCAGTTCGGTTTAGTGTCTCACACTCCAGAATCCCACTTTCCCTCCCACGGGCACTGCTAGGAAACCCATCCAGGAGAGCACAGTTGAGACTCATGGAGGAACTGCCTTCCGGCCAACCCTGGAACACAAGGCCAAACATTTCCACTTGATTCTCCCTGCTTGGTCTCCTCTGACCCATTCCAAAAGCCTGTTCAAATGCCTCCCTGCTCTTCCCACGAAAATATTAGCTTTAAGACAAACACTGCCATTAACATGCAAATGTATCTGTGATTAACATAAATAGAAAAACTGCCTCATGAATAATATTAGGCGGTTGGAACAGTATCAACTACCAGTAGTCAGGTTGCCGAGACATGAACAGTCAGGCACTAAAGAAGCATTTCACAACGGTGCTCATCTTTCTAGCAGGCCTGCAAGAGCCTCCTCTGCCTCCAGTGAATTCGTCAGTTCTCAGCACCTGCACAGGACAGTCCTAGCTAGCTCTTGGGCTCTCCGACTCTGCAGCCCAGTCCTCACCCTCCCGCCCCTGGGTAACAGCACCCATAAAATCAAGCCGTTACAAGTCCTAAATGGGGGAACTTGGAGTGGAGCTGCTGCTGGACAGCAAGAGCCGTGACACCCCGTGGCCAGGCACGCCTCCACCTTTCCTTCCTCCCTGGGGCTCAGCTCCATGTCAAGCTGCAAGGGATTGCAAGAGGAGCTGCCGGGCTTTACCAGCGGTGCTGGCTTCTCACACAACCGCTTCTCCCCATCTAGGGAAAGAAAGGGAAAAAGCAGATGGAAGCTGCATGTGAGCTGTCAGTTGGATCCCGCTGCAGATCAGGGAACACAGGGAGAAAAAACCGAATCTGCTGTTGCAACTGCCCCAGAAAGATTCCTGCGTGGCACAGGAATGAGTGCACGGTTATCCAGATTTGCCAAAGCCTTCCCCTGACCAGGGGCTGTGAAGCCCTGGCCAGCTCCTGTGACAGTGCTTCAGGCCGCTGCGGCTTCTGGGTCAGGTCTGGCACCCTCTGGGCCCGCTGATGCTAACGGGAGCGGCGGCTCCTCGCCAGGTTGGCCTTGCACGGAGCCTAAGCCAACGCAGCCAGACCTGGTAAGATGGGAGGGGAAGGCTGGGGTCAGGGTTGGCTGGACTGTGGGTCTAACTCCGCTGCGTGCTATCCCACCCTCACATCCTTGCGGAGGAATGATTTCTTTGGAGAGGTATGTTGCCTATTCCTGTAGGTTCAGGGCCTGTATGTAAACCCATGCCACCAGGAAAGGAATCCCAATCTTTCACTTTGTACAAAATGGGGGGGGGCAGAGGAAACCGAAGGTGTGTGGAAATGACTGTACAATAGCCACCAGAAGAACCTACCCATCTCAACAGCCTTTTCTGGACAGAACAGAGCACCAACAACCCCTGACCAACACCTGCATCCACTCAAAAATGTCAAAATCAAAGGGATATATTTATTTTGCTGCAGGAATCCTGCATTTAGCAGCAAGTTAATGTCACACAGATCTGGCTAATACCAGTGCTGCCCCCTCTAATTTCCATATCTAAGTGGCAGATCCCTAGAATCTGTCTCCTGCCTGGAACCTGACCTCAGACCACACAGTCTATATTTAATACATCAACTGAAATGAAATGTGCAATTGCCTCTTGCCTCGGGCCCATTCTTCTCCTCACTGGTTTGAAACCTGGCAGCTCACTGTCAGATGGGAGCAGGTTTGCACAGACAGACACACAAGCACATGGCATTTTGCTTCCGAAGTCTCAACCAGACATAATGCTTCAGTTAAATTCAGGACAGCCCAGCTCCCACAGGCTTCAACAAGGAATTATTTTCCTTTTCTGCTGGGGTTAGATTTGGCCTTTTGTTTGAAAATGAATTTATTTTTCTGTTGTCACCTTCCCTCTCTGTTCAGTCTAAAATGGTTCAAGTTGCCACGGCGCTCACAGTTTTTCTTACCTTTCCTCCTAAACCCGAAACCAGAGGCATCAGGACCGAACGCAACTCACACTCCCTCCAGCACGTACCAAGACATGACCCCATCACAAATCATTTTAGGGCGCAGAGGCCCAGGCTGAGCACTGACAGCTTTCAAGGTACTTACTGTAGGTTCCCTGCAGGCTTGCTCTACATGTGCCAGGGAGTGGTGCTGCCATCAATCTCAGCTCTCACAGCAAACGGGCTCCGTGAATTCCCACTCACAGCTGGAGCTGTGGTGATCACAAGACCCCAAACACCTGCTGGGGGTGGGCTAGAACCGCTCCACAGAAGGGAGCTGACACCCTGAACACGACAGCTTTTCAAAACACAGCTTTCAAATACAAAAATAAGTGCAGCTGAACAAGCCTCCTCAAACTTTTTAGTATCCACGAAAGGTCTTTCAGCGAACACCCCTCATCTATCCCAATCTATCATCAAGAAGGCCCTTCACCTACCCCAAACGCCACCGGCAACGGCGGATTTGCGGCCGATAGTCTTTGTTACGGGGATTTCACACCCGTAGCGCCGTGTTCCTGCCCGGGAGGAGCTCTGGGACCGCAGGGGGGGGCGGCTGCCGCCCCCCGAGGGCTCCCGCTTCAGCCCCCGCTGCCGCGACCCGCAGCAGCCTCGGTCCGCCCCGCCGCGCCTTTGTCACAGCACCCCACGCACCGGCGCGACCGGCGCCAGGCCCCGGGCTACCAGCGGGGTGCCGGGAGCGGGGCTGGAGGGCTGCGCGGGCGCGGCCGGGCTCCGCGGGGCTCCGAGGCGGGGGATGCCGAGCCCCACCCGGACCACGGCGCCCACCCCCCGCCCGTGGGCACCGGGGATGCAGACCCTTTCCCGGGCAGCGGATCAGGGGGAGCGAGGCCCCGCCGCGGGGGCCGGTGGGGGGCAGAGGCAGCACGTCGCGGTGGGTCACGCGTGGACCGACCCGCCGCCCTTTGTGCGCGCCGCGGGGAGCGGGCCGTGGCGTGCCGCGCGGGGCTGGGCTCACCCTTGTGCATGCCGGTGTAGCGGTCCTTGAGCACGGTGAGCTCGTAGATCTTGCCGAACTGCTCGAAGAGCNGGGGTGCCCCGGGGGGGGTCCCCAATGCGGGGCCCGCTCGGCGTGGGGGGGGGGGAGCCGCTGTGGCTGCGTCCTGAGGGCCGAGGAGGAGGCAGAACGCCTGTGCTTCTCGGGCAAGAGGCACATTTTTAGGGCCTAGGTTCTGGAAACACCGAGGGCCTGGGAGCAGCTCTAAGCACCCACGAATAGGCCCCGNTTGAGGTCCTTCTCCTCCAGGTTGCGCGGGATCTGCCCCACGAAGAGCTTGATGGCATCCAGGTCCTTCATGCTGTCGGGCTGCACGGGGGGCTCCGCGCCGCCGCTGCTGCTCATGGGGGAGGCTCGGTGCGGCGGCTGCGGCGCTGGCGGGAGCGGCGGCGGCGGCGGCTGCTNTGGGGGGGGTGTTCTTTGTAGGACCTGGTACTTACCTCAGAAGAACAAATTGTCATCAGCTGTCAGGAAATTAGGCATTAGAGCTTCTTCCAAAAGAAGAGCTTGCTCTTGTACCGCTAACAAACAACAAGGCAGAGTGCCCTTCCACATCCGTATCAGAAATCAGTGTTTGGCCCCTTTTTCTCAGTGTCTCAGCACCAGGGTCTGGAGGAAAAGAAATATTTAAAGCAGAAAATTTTCTAACACAGTTACGTGAAGAAAGGGTGGTGAGCGCAGCCACAAGCACCGGTCCTGGAGGGGGCTTAGCTGCAATGGGAAGCGATATGTGGCCCCAGCTCTACAACCCTGGCCAGGTCTCTCTGCCCCAGGCCTTCAGGAGCAAAGCCCCCTTTCTTTTGAGCAGCTCAGCTCCCTCCCAACTGTGGCTTGGCAGAGGCGTTTCCAGGTAGGTCCCGTTCAGACTGTGCCGGATGGTCAGAAGCTGGTCCCGTACCCGCGTTGAAGCAGCCGTTCCTGCCACCAAGGTCAGCTCTGACTCCTCGTGCGAGGATGTGGGTGGCTCTCCCACCAGTTTCTCCAGTTCTGACAGACAAGGTGAGGCAGCGGGGATGTCAGCGCCCTGAGCAGCACAGTCCGGGTGGCCCAGGCTGTCTCATCTCTCTGCTCCACCTCTGTTAACGCCAGGCACAGCGCGCCCAAAGCTCCCGCTCCACGAGGAGCAGCTGCCCTCAGCAGCACCGCTGCAGGGATGCAGCCGCCCAACCCAGCTCTGCCGCCCGCAGCCACGCACCGCCCGCGTATCCCACAGGGCATTTCCTCCGCAGCCTGCACAGCCCTTGTCGTCACGCCATACAATTTAGCCTGTCATCCTACCCCGGTGTCCCTGAAGATGAATGGACCTCTGCGCCCTCGCGCTGGGAGGAGGGAGGGGGGGTGTTTGCTGGATTGTTCGCAGAGGTGGCTTTGGCAGAGCCGGGTGCTCGGCTCTGCTGAGCATGCCAGGCCTGAGGCTTTACAAAGGACTGCGGTGCAGGCACAACCCGGCCTCTCTTCCCTTTGCTTAGTCTCTCAGCTAAGAGCTTTCTGCCATCTCCCAGTGCCCTGGATCCTGCAGACAGACGGAGGCAGTGATGGAGGAGGGGACCGCGCTATCCAACACACAGACCCAGCGCAACAACAGCTCCACGCTCCCACGCTGCAGCCCAATTCAGCAGACTGCCCTCCTGCCTGCTCCCCAAGTCCCCTCCCTCCCTGCCCTCTCCCCGCACGCCAGCTCACACGGTTCACCTCCCGGAGCTCTGGCTCAAATACTACCCGGTTCTGCTGTGCCTGATTTTACCCAGAAAGGTAGAGGTCCCTGCAACAGGAGGTACTTGCAGCAGGTTTCAATGCTGATATCTGTGCAGGAAAGGTTAGGAAGAAGGGGGTGGGTTATCAGGGGAAGAAGAGGGGTCCCAATCCTAGGGAGCAGAGGGAGGAACTGAGAGTACTGTTCATGTGCACCCACCTGGCTGCGAGGCTAAAGTCATGGCAGGAATGACAGATGCCCCTGCAGAACCAGAGGCACATGCTGGCCCTCAGTAGGAGAGCACTGTGGATTCATTCCTCTTCTCTCTTGTGCTCAACAGAGAATCTCAACCCTTCTCCAAGCTACAGTTCTGCACCCTTCTTTCTCCAGGCCTGGCTATTGTCCCCACCTGTGTGTGGAGCTGCCAGAACAGTTACTCATGGCCAGCAGGTGCAAGAGCCTGGAATTTGCATCCAGGCTTTTCACCGAAATGAACTCACAAAGGCCCTCAGCTTTTTGCAGCCTGGCCTAAACTCAGGGGCCATTGCAAGGCATCTCAAGACTCTTGCTGTAGAGCTGCCTTGTGTTTGAGGGTGGTACCACTCCTAAAATTCACCCTGAAAAAAAAAAACAAAACAGAACTCCCCACACTGGTCAAACTTTCTGTTTACATCTCTTGCAGAGACTGCCAGGGTTCTGCCATCTCTTCGGAAGCCACAGATGCATCATCTGGGAAGCCTATGACAAGTCAAGCTGTTCTCATTTTTAACAGCTGCAAACAGATAAGGCAATCTTAAAAACAAGAGCCCTTTATCACAGCAGCAGCAAACCTCACCTTGGATGAATCATGGCTAAGCAAGTAATGTTTTCAACCACCTTTCCATGCCTAGCCTGCTTTTTCTTCTGTCAGCTGCTGCAGCACAAGCTGCTCTAGGCTTATGTTACAGCTCGAGGGACCCAGTGCCTCAGGTAGAAAATGTCTATTTAGAAGGAAAGATATATTCAGTATTTTTTGGAGTCCATGAATGGACATATTATGATCACCCCGACTGCAGTAGAAAAAAACAGACATGAAAATACTGTTGGTTAATGAAAAATAGAACAGCTGTCAAGCAGCACCTAGAAAGAGTTTACAGAGCCAGACAGAGAATTATATACCACAGTAACACAATTAAGGGGTAGATAAAAGATAGTCATAGCACCAAGAGAGTGAAGAAGGGAAATGACAGGTCACCTTTGCAGATGAAGAAGAAATGTGTTACATCTGTCACTGAGGAGGCTGCAAGGGAGAGCTAGAAGGGGCACAGCACAGCTCAGATGCACGATTCCCAGAGGATGAAGGAACAGATTCTGCCCAAACCTGAGACACGGCTTCAAAAAAGAACTTTTAAAAGAAAACCTGGCTTCTTGTGGCATATGAGTGTTTGGATGTAGACAGGGGCAGCTTAAGATAAAAGGTGAAGAGGTCTAGTCCAGTGGCCCGAATTTGAGAAGGGCTCAAACAAAGGATGCAGGAACAGCAAGACACACTTTGGATACATTAGGAGTGCCTGCCCTCTCCTTCCAGCTCCTAAAGGCATCGAGGAATGGAGAAAATCCAAGCTGGAGCTCTGAATTTCCACATCACCTAGGAGACAGCACTTGAGGCAGGAAATCCTCACAACAGCCCAGAAAAAAAAAGGGGGGGGGAAGGGGAGAAGGATCTTTCAAGGATCCTTCAAAACAATCTGCCTTGCCTTACCTATTTTGCTCCCCAGGCAGAAGAGCCAAAGGATTAGTTGACACAGTCCTGGCAGAAAATATCCAAGCAACAACATAGTATCTCAAGAAGATAAAAGTTCATTCCTGTAATGTGATTGTTCCTGGTCTGGAGCAAAACTCTCTGCAGAAAAAACTGCTCCAGGACAGCCAGATTACCAACTTAAGAGAAAAACACTCTCTGTGTAAAAGAGTACAACTTGCTATAAGCTTTCATCCTCTCTTGTTTACCAAGACCTTGCTGTTTACCTTTCACTGGATATCTTATCCCAACCAATTTAAAATATTAAAAAACCCTAATCTTAACTTTGCAACAAACCAAAAATTAACTGACTTCTAAGGCTTATGGATTTTATGACCAGAAGTTGTCTATAATAGTGGGTAGACTGGAAATGAACATCAGAGATTCCAGATATCTTTCTGATCGAGAGCAGCTGTTCTCTGAGGATTAAAAAAAAAAAAAAAAAAGCAGCCTTGTTGCCTGTTACACAAAAAGTTTGGGTAGTTTGCAAACTGTTTCTTCCAACAGTTGAAAGAAAGGTAGTCAGAAAACAATAGAACATGTTCCTCCTTTCCCAACTAAGGGGAGGCCACTCATCAGCTCTTGAACTATGCAATATTCAATTGAGCTGATCAAGTTCAGTTTGGAGCCATTTTTAATCAGCAAAGATATTAAGCTCTGCTGATTTGATCTGGCTTCTCCTTCTGCCCCTCAAAAACTCCTGGAGCGTGCATCATGCACAGAGATGGTTGTTCCTGTCACATGCTTTAGCGTGGGTACCCCAGGGCTGGGGCAAAATGAAAGGACTGAGCATCCCTGGTTCATACCTACACCATCCGCTTCTCTTTCATCTCTTTATTTTTTCTAAGTTCTTTATCTTCCCATTACCTTTAGTCTCTGAACACTGTATTAAGACATTATGTTATAAATATTCCATGGGAATAAGCTTACAGCATGAGCAACCTGGCTTCGGGACACAGTCCAGTATACTCATGGTGTCTCTCACTTGAGAAAAAGAAATGTGACACTTGAATAGAGAAGAGCAGAACACCGGATTAGAGGAGAATGCCTCAGTCATCAAGTCTACCTATCTCCACCCCTGCTCCAAGCAGCTACAGCACTGAGCCCTTCAAAATTTTTTTAAAGAGACAGTTTTATGAAGAAAGATTTTTTCCTCCTGCTATCCCTAGTGAAAGGTTAATCCAGCAGTTACAAATTCAGCACTCAGGAAAGCCTACTTTCAATTCACTTCTCCACCCCACATCTTCCACACAACCCTGAGCTGTGACAGCCCCAGCACCTCTGTAGAGCGAGGGCCTTGGTACCTCCCACCTCACCAAGGTGTTGCAAGTGTCGGATATATTTAAGAGCATGAAGCATTCAGATACTATGGAAACCAGGGCAAGAGAAAAACCAAAAATAGATGGAAGACACAAGCTGTTGAAAAGCCTGGAAAAGTCTTGCTGAAAAAGGCTGTACTTGCTGCAGCTGATTTCAGAGTGGGATCCATTTAGAGCTCAAGCATAAAATATCCTCTCTCCACTCTTTCCATATCTTGTCATTTTTCTCTGCCACACAGAAAGGAATATTCTTTTTCCTCCTTAGGCCTTTCATTTCCCTTCTATTTAATAGGCCTCCTAATTACCAGTTCCTTTGAATGATTCACATTCTAGTTTGCCCTTCCCATGACCTGGAGTAGATCGCTGTCTGACTGCTTCTGTATAGCAGGATTATTGGGAACCTATCGTGAGAATAAACACCACAGAGCACTCTCCTTCTGAAAGGGAAATCCAACAGCAACCTACAAAGGGTGCCTGAAACAAAGGGTTGAGGTGCCAGCCTCTGAAACACTATGCCTCTCCTTTTTATAATGCAAACACATTTATTGTGCATATTCACCCTCTACAGACAAACTAGTTGCTAAAGTATAATAATCCCTTTCTTCACTCAAAAAAACCCCAAAATAAAAAAAAAACCCACTAAAACAAAAAAAACCCCAAACCACACCAAACGAACGCTCACCAACACAGAAAGTACTTGAAATAGCCAGAATGACACGTGGAGGACACACAGAGGATGCCAACATGACGTATACAAACCATCTTACTCAACGGTCAACCGAGTGGAAGACAGCAACAGATACCGAGCAGCTAAAGCACGCCACAAGGTAGGCTGAAGCCATCCAGAAAGCCAGGCTGGGGTCACGTCCCTCACCGGCACAGACTTGAAGTCTGCTTGAGACCAGAGGTGCTGAAGTCTCACTGACAGCACTGGCTCTAGTTCCAGGTGCTCATTACAAGCTACTTCTTGAAGAGTCTCTGCTCTTTTCAGCACGATCACCACCTCAGTGAGGAAACCCCAGCAAGGTGAGGGGAAGGCTCCAGATGAGAATCCTTGGCTTTATAGTTGTCAGTGCACTTAAGGGAAAGGAAACAGATTGAAGGTGGCCAAGATTCTTCATCTTATAATTTCTTGACTGCAACATCTATCTCTGGAATGATCTCCTTCAGCTGGTTCCACTGTTCTGCAGACAGGGCAATCCCTAGAAACAACAGAAGGGGAGGTTTCAAAGGAGGCAAGGGGTAAGCATCAAGCAGCACACCAGATTGGCTCCTTCAGACTAGCTACAGGAGGGAAAGTTGGAATCTGAGGCAAAGGCTCAGACCAGAAACAGAAGCAGCCTTCTAAGCATGGCAGTTGTGCCAGCACTTCAGCATCCATACCAAGAAGTGCTCAATGCTGTCACAGAAGCACCATATAAGCTCAAATTGCCTTTCAAGAGTCCCACCGCCCCTTATAGCCTATTCTCTAGTACAAATTCCCACCCACATGAGCTGGGAGGAAATTCTAGGAGAACCTTACTCCACACAGCAGTTAGGACACCATCCTTTCAACTGCCCAAAAGAAATAATGCCAACTCCAGCTCTATTTAAAAAACCTGGTGCTAACAAGAAATCACTAGTGTGGCTTAAACACTAGAGAAGAACTGGCTTCTTTTTAGATCCAGCAGAGATAAGGTCTTGATGTCCCGTCCCTCTCCCTTACAAAACAAACACGGTAGTGGAATTGCTGTGTGGGTTCCAGCCAGATGTTGTCAACTTGTTCCTTTTGGCTTTGTTAAGAATCACATTAGAGAACTAGGGCCCAAGCTTTATTAAATTCTCTAGATAAAGATCAGGGGCTAAGAACTCTTGAGAAAAACAGCAGAGACAGTATTTAAATGAAAAAACATTTTTAACTGACAGATCTTCTGTCTTACATTGTGGGTGTGCTTTTTCCAGCCTGGAAGGAATCCACAATGCTCCTTTCCCTCTCTGCCCCCAATGGCTCAGAAAAGCTTGCAGGCTTTGCTTCCCATTTTCATTACAGGGTACACAGTTCCCTCTAAGTGAGTAATTTCTACTTGTAACTTCTCTGAAGGTAATTAATTTCTGGAAGGAAAACCAGGCTTAGTGGTTATGAAGCAAAGCAAACCAAGCTGAAACAAATTTGTCCGCCCTGACACAAAAATCTATAGCAAGGACCAAAAGAAACCCCCCATTAACTGAATCTTTGCTGGCCACAACACACAGAACAGGTGAAAAGAGTCCAGGGCCTGTGAAAAAACAGGCAAGCTGGCAAGTCACTGTCAAAGTCCCAAAGCAAAAGGCCTAAGTTGAGAGTTGACTCATCAGCTGAAAAGCGTTGGAGAAAAATGTGTCTTCCCTTCTCAGCTGCCTTTGCTTGCATCCCCTGCTCAGGTAGTGCTGCTGTGATGGGCCACCCCAGTTGTGCCACCGTATCACATCATCAGACACCTTGCCAAAAAGAATAGGGAACACCTAACACAGCAGCACTGGAGTGTCTTGGTAGGGATCCAGAAGGGTCTTAACCTTCCTGTCCTCATCTAGATAGGGAAGGATGGATTTAATTCTGGGAGGTTCTCCCTGCCAAGCTCAGTTCCACCATTACAGATTAGGGGCAAACACACAAAATGCCACCTTTTTGCCCTAGGCATCACCAGTACCAAAACACAAGTTTGTCAGTTAGCAGTAGGACACAAGGAAGCAACATCAGAGCCAGTGTTTTCAGCCTTCCCTCCTCCACCTTGCAGCTCTGCCCTTGCCAACAGCCAAAGAAAGGACTGGTGATGAGAGGTAGAACTAGAGTCCTGCACAGCAGCTTCCTGCACTGCTTCTCAGAGCGGTCCTGCCAAACTCCAGATCTCACTGGAGGCTCACACTTAGTCATTCTTTGTGCTTTTCTTCAGTTGTTGCCACCCAGGCTGAGAAAGTGCTAAACCCTCCCACGTGGTTTGCGCAGCTCCGCAGTCTCTCAGTGTGGCATGCACAGGTCTCCCGACCACCGAGGGAGACGGGCAAAGCCAGAGCTGGCGAGCCAGCAGCCAAGGCGGAAAGGCCGGCGCAGTCCTGGCTGCCAGCTAGCCAACGCGGGTGTACCTTTCCTCCCCGGTTTCATGCCGCCCTCCTTGTCAGCGTAGAACTCCCTGATGTCCACGAGGACCTTCCCCTTGAAGCAGGACACTCTGACGTAACGCATCTTCCCAATCTGCGGCGACACAGAGCCTGCATTAAACGCAGCCCTGCCACCGGCTGCTCCTCAGCCCATAGGGCCTGTTGGGTCACTCAATGTGCCAGAGGACTAGTGAAGGAACAGCAGGCACCCCAGGCAGTCAGCTCAGCTACAAAAATGCTCTGCTACAAGTAGAGGAGGTAGAGGGGGGATCTGTATAAAGAGGAGGAGGAAGATGTGTTCCTGGAGTGGATCCCTGCCTTCCATACCTGGAACATGCCCTCCTCTTCACTGCCTTGTCCCAGAGGTTTTTCTGTCACCTTTGAAGGGGTGGCCTCTGTTTTCAGCCTTTTCTCTGACTTAGAAGACATTTCTTTCTTTCTTTTCTAGAAAGAAAGATCACCAGTTTGAACAGCCTGGTCTGAGGAGCCACAGCCCTTCTCCTGGGCTGCACCCGGGCCTCCACAGCACACCAGTTCCAGGGTCCACACACGCTACTGGGCGCACTGCGACTGCCAGGTGCCTCTGCTGCCGGTGCGGGGGGGAGAAGGGGCGCCGCCGGTGCGGGCGGGAAAGGCGTGTCACCTGCCCTGGGGACCGAGACCCGACCGGGAAGCTCTGCGGGCGGCTCTCCCTTCTCCCCGCGGCGGCAGTACCTTCCCCTCCTCCTCGGGGCCGCTCTCCGAGCTGCTCGTCCCCGCCAACTCCTTGGCGTTGGGCATCCTGCGGGAAGAGCCGCGCGTCACCGCCGGGCAGCCCAGGAGCCNCGCAGCGCGGCCGGGGGCCCGCGCGGCCCCCGAGGGCCGGCAACCGCCGCCGGGCTGAGCCACAGGGGCGGCGGGCACCAGGACACGCTCCAGCCGGCTCGGAGCCAGCCCGGCCCCCGCCCAGCCGCACATCACCGTCAGGGGACGCGGCAGAGAAAGGCCTTCCCGGGGCTCGGCGGATTCGCCCGGTGGCCGCAGCAGCAGAAGCGCCGAGGAGCCGAACGGGCGGCTGGGCAGGGCGCGCACCCAGACTTCGTACCCCCTTACCGCACGGGTGGGGAGGGGGGCGGCTGATGCTGGAAAGAAGGGTCGTGGCAAGGAGAAGCCCTCGGACACCCGGGCGTTACGGGGACAACCCCCGCCGCTCCCCTTCTGCTGCGTTCGGGTCGGCTTCCCGCTCCGCAGCTACGGCCGCTGCGGTTTGTCAGACCGGGACTGACTCATGCTCAGGGAACAGATCTCTTGCGATGTTTGTAATTTGAATAAATAGTTTATAAGTGTTCAAAAAGTCATTTGGTAATGACAGAGGCACAATCTACCACGACCACACAGCCTTGGCTCCGGCAGCCAGTTTTTCACAGTATTGAAGCTGTCTTGCATAGAAACTTTTAATTGCTTCAGATCAGCACGAACCCTTCGAATAAATGGGAATTTGCACATCAGGGTCTGTAAATGTTTGCTGTCATACAATTTCACTTTTGACTATACAGAAGGGATGATGTGAGCTCTTAAACACATGCATTTTCTCCCTTTTTGCAGGGGGTCTATTCCTTCAAATAATGCAAGGAGATGCCAGGTTTTTGAGCCTCCAGCAGCAAATAGTTCTCCAACAAATCTGTTCATCAAACCTACTCACTCGGTTTATTTTTCCAAGGGAAAAAGGGACAAACAAATAAGGAAATGAAAAATGTTAAAATACTTAAATATTATTACATTTATAGTCAGAAAAAATACGTAAATCAACTGCATTGAATTTTCTATTAGCTTTTAAATATTCACCTCAATATACATTTGTTCTTTAGGACACACAAGAGATAAATAATTGAGTTAACATTGCTAGATAAATCAATTCTTTTTCCTGAGCTGCAAATATTCCAGATTATAACCTTGAAGTTGCTATCCNCTCCACAGCACACCAGTTCCAGGGTCCACACACGCTACTGGGCGCACTGCGACTGCCAGGTGCCTCTGCTGCCGGTGCGGGGGGGAGAAGGGGCGCCGCCGGTGCGGGCGGGAAAGGCGTGTCACCTGCCCTGGGGACTGAGACCCGACCGGGAAGCTCTGCGGGCGGCTCTCCCTTCTCCCCGCGGCGGCAGTACCTTCCCCTCCTCCTCGGGGCCGCTCTCCGAGCTGCTCGTCCCCGCCAACTCCTTGGCGTTGGGCATCCTGCGGGAAGAGCCGCGCGTCACCGCCGGGCAGCCCAGGAGCCGCCGGGGAGCGCCGGAGCCGCCGGGCCCGCGGGAGGGGAGGGGAGGGGAGGGGAGGGGAAGGCCGGGGCCGGGGCTCCCGGCGCCGCTCCTACCTGAGGGAGCGCGGCGCGTGCAGCAGGCAGCCGGCCCGCGGCCTTCTCGAAGAGCCAAGCCCCGCCCCCCGCCGCCGTCTCGCCCAATCCCGCGGCTCCTTGCGCTTCCCCCAGTGCCGGCGCCCCCGCCATCCGGCCAATCGCTGCGGCCNACAATCTACCACGACCACACAGCCTTGGCTCCGGCAGCCAGTTTTTCACAGTATTGAAGCTGTCTTGCATAGAAACTTTTAATTGCTTCAGATCAGCACGAACCCTTCGAATAAATGGGAATTTGCACATCAGGGTCTGTAAATGTTTGCTGTCATACAATTTCACTTTTGACTATACAGAAGGGATGATGTGAGCTCTTAAACACATGCATTTTCTCCCTTTTTGCAGGGGGTCTATTCCTTCAAATAATGCAAGGAGATGCCAGGTTTTTGAGCCTCCAGCAGCAAATAGTTCTCCAACAAATCTGTTCATCAAACCTACTCACTCGGTTTATTTTTCCAAGGGAAAAAGGGACAAACAAATAAGGAAATGAAAAATGTTAAAATACTTAAATATTATTACATTTATAGTCAGAAAAAATACGTAAATCAACTGCATTGAATTTTCTATTAGCTTTTAAATATTCACCTCAATATACATTTGTTCTTTAGGACACACAAGAGATAAATAATTGAGTTAACATTGCTAGATAAATCAATTCTTTTTCCTGAGCTGCAAATATTCCAGATTATAACCTTGAAGTTGCTATCCCATAACTACAAATGGAAACTAAACAGATCAAAGTGAGCAAGCAGGAGCCCACACTTGAGTACCCAGAGGCCCAATTCACTGACACACAGAGTAGCACCCCCATCACTTCAGATCGCTAAGTCAAGACTGAATGGCTCTTGAAAGTAAAACCCAGCTTGGCCACAAGGTGCAGAAGCAGCTCAGTATTTTGGCTTGTGCTATGAACAACACGAGAGCGCATGTTTTAAACCAACCAACACCTCCCGCAAGCCCCACAAATTTTGGGTATATGTGGTTTTAAACGTTGAAAGAGATTGTGGTGACTCCTCCAGCTACAGGTAGTGGGGTACCTAGTTGCATTTTGGCTTCAGGGTCTTTCCTCTTAGCACTGAGTACAAGGGTGGAGTTCATATTGCACAGTCGTACTTATTTCATAACAACGAACCAACCTCTCTTATTTGGGAGATCAACTACAACAGTCCAAAGTACTCGCATAAAATCCCCATTAGTTCCCGTGTGGATGGGAGTGGACAGAAGGAATGAACAGCTTCAGTGCTTAAATCCTGTTGGAAAACCAGATTTTTGTGAGCTGCAGACTTTGACAGCACCAGGACAATAGGTAAAGTCAGTCAGCTAGCAAAGAAAACTGTTTTATGGCTAGAAGCATCAAGGGCTAGCCACTTGCGTATATGTGGACATATGCTTTCCATGCTTCTTCCTTCCAGGCCAGGCTAACTCCTGATAAAAATGACAGCTGAAAATACGTGCAACAAGAATCAGCCACACAGAGCTCTTCTGCAATGTTGTGGAGAACTTTTACCAGAACAGCTGTTGGATTTCTGCCTTTGCATGTCATGTTGGTGACAGAATAGATCAGAAATGCTGCAGTATGGATCAGCACCATTCTTCGTGTTTTTTCAAAACCTAGCAGAATAGCAGGGTCTATTTACAAGCTTCTCCCACAACTTCCCAAAGGAGACAGTAATGTGGGAACTAAGTTCACTCCCAGGATGGGCACTCTGTTCCAGCTATAAAAAAGTTGGAATTTTGCTCTCTCAGATTTGAGTATATAATGTTTCAGTGCACATGCACTTTGATCAAAAGCATAAACCCTTATCTGCAGTAAAAACTCATTTCTATGGCAGCCAGCTAGAGATACACAAAATGCATCCAATCAGATTATGGGACAAATTACCCTCGTGTGGGAGAGTAATGTACTATCCCAGCTGCCCTTCAGGTTTATCAACTCCTCATTTACCTCTATCCACCTTTCTTTTAGATAGTTGCCGCTGGCTTCTGGCACTGCATCAGGAGTGTTAGCAGTTTACTGTGGAGACCACAAGGAGCTAAAGTGTTTGCTTTAACGCTAGAACCTTGACAGGAACATAGCTGCAACCACACGGTTGCCTTGGTGGAAGTTTTTGACTCTGAACTTTGAGCTTCTCACCTGGAAGACCGAAGGCTGACAGTCTCCACTGCAAGGAAGAACGCTCCGGGCCTGTTCTGTTCTCTCTTGCCCACTACTTGCAAATTTTATATGTATCAAGTCAAACTGCAGCAGGATTGCTAATAATTTTGTTTTTTCTATTTTTGTCAGTGAAGTAACGGAGTTTCATTAAGCCTGGCTAATAATGTGCTGGGTTGGAGGGAACACCCCCTCCCCAACTGTAACACACTAGAAATGTATGATGCAGCTGGAGGCCTCTGAAACTACTTCCAAGTATTCAGAACTTAAGAGAGTTGTTCTTCAGGGAGCCACTGTACTGTGCATGTGCTGAACCTACACAGTTCAGAGCATGCACCTTCCCATAGCACAACATACGTAGTCTCTAACGACAGAGCATAAAAGCCAGTGGAAAACAATCAAGGCTCATCTTCCAGCCACTCCCGCAATTTCTGAAGTCATTATAAACTCATTTGGCAGAGGAGTGTCACAAACACTTCATGCATGCAGAGAGGCGTATTTTAAATAAGCACTCAAAAGATCAGGAAGAGGCAAGTTTCCCTGTAGGGCTGATATTTCAGGAGTGCTTGGTACCAGGCCACCTGCTGATACCGCAGTGAGCCACTGACATCAGCATGCTCTCCTGGAAAAGAAAAGACCCTTTAAAGAACAAGTTGCTACACATTTAAAGTAGCAGAAAGCACACATCACGGGGTAAGGGTACTCCAAAGAAGGAGATTATAGTGAAACAAAGAGGGATGGAAATCAGTGCTTTAGTCCCCATCCAAAGGACAAGGACAGTGACTGGCCACAACAACCCCTTTTCCAACAAGTGCGTGCACAGCAGCTGCGGTGCAGACAAGAATGCACAGCTTGAATTTTCCTTGCATACCAAAAAAGGGTACACCTTCATTCAAACCCACGAGAGCTTTTCAGCCTCTGTAAAAGATGCTATTTTAAATACAAGTAGTCATTTTAAAAAAAAAAAGGTAGTCACCGTGGCCTGTGAAGAGACCTCATGTGCATAGAACAAATTACAGAAAGGACTCAAGCGTTGTTGAGTGGCAGGACAGTAGTATTCAATCAGGACATTTTCTAGAAATACAACTAGCCTAGGACTTGTAGTCAGTATTTTGATATATTTTTCAGAAGAACTTGAGGGTAAACAAAGTGCAACACTGCCCAGAAAGGGCATTCAGCTCTCACCAGAAAGTGGTGACAAGTATCCTGCTTACCTTGGATGGTGCAATTCAGGAAAGGCTTAAACTTAAGGTGATGGCAATGCTTGAGCAACTGGTCAGCTGGCCCTTCTGATCTTTGCACAGCACTCGCAACTAGTTTGGGCAACTAAGTAGTTCTCTCCATCCAGAAGCATCACCAGACTAAAAATAGGGCTTGCTCAAGGATAAAAGTAACAGAGAGCGTGGTTCCAAGACACACTCTCTTAGGTACAGTTCTAGAAACAGCCATGTTTAAAATGACATTCATAAAACTTCATTTTTTGTTTTGTTTTGCTTTTTAATGGCTAAGTGACCTGCCTCCCTTCATACTGGGGGCAGCACATGAAAGGACAGCAACAAGCACTTTTGGAACTTGCTCATATGTGCAGGCCAGGAAAAGCGTTTCCAGAAAGAGAACTGAAAAATGTGAAATGAGACCCTGAGATGCAGGTGAACATGAGAAAACACCCCAAAATCCAGAACCCATCTGGAAGTGAAGACTGAGGAATGAAGATTGAAGAGATTACAGACCAGAGCTCAGCAAGAGCTGGGCTGTTCTTGCTATTAATATAACCAGCTCGTTTAAATACATGGAACAGCACAGAACATGATCCTGCAGCAGTTGGGACTGTAGAACACCCCTTAAAAACCAAGCAAGAGTTTAGCAAAGAGTGGTGGCAGCCGTGAACTGTTCGATGACCATAAAATTTAAGAGAAATCAAGTACACAGCAAAATGCATCCTCCAATAGAGACAGGAGAGAACCTGTCCTGGTAAGAATCCTAATGCAAGGAACCCGTTTTAACAATCTTTCCTCGTTCTGTCAATAACAGTCAAGGTCATTTACAGTGCACCTCCTAAAAGGAAATGAGTTATTGCACAGTCTAAACAAAACGCTAGAAGATGCTTGCTGCAGACACTGCTTGCTCAGCACACTTGCCTAAAGCCAGGCAGTGAACGTAAGGAAGAGGTGCCGTAAGAAAACATGCTAATAGTATTCTCTTTAATTTGCATGTGCACTTTTTTCTTTTCCTTTTAAACAACTGCTCCGAGTCCTTGTTTGCTGGGCAGAGATAACATGTTACTCTACTCTGTAGTTTCAGTTTCCAAGTTGGCTGTATGGCACATGTGTCCATGAAGGTGCTGGACTTGGTTTTACACTCATACGAGCTGCTCAGAATCAGCCGTTCAGTGTTTAAACAACCTGCAGGAACTACTGAAGTCTCTGAGCCTCTCCCTCGCCAAAAAGCAAAGGAAAACAGACATGGTGCAAGTCAGGGGAAGAAGGTGAAGAAAAGCACTTAAAAGGTGCACAAGAGTTAAAATTTCATTTTCTTTCTGCCTTCCTCCCTTCTATAGTGGCAAAGAGGAGACAGAGGAAGAGAAACAGCAGGATTCAATGGAAGGCAGAAGGTTCCCGATGGGCTCACCGATGGCTCAGTGCTGCTGTATGGGTGATGTCTCATTGCTTCACTGCTGCTTGGTTTTAAGGGATAATCTCTGTATCATCTTGTAAAGGAGACCAAAGTGCTGCAAACAGAAGGAAAATAAATAACCATGAGTCCTTATACATTCTAACAAAATGACTGTGTTCTACACAGAGAGAAAACTTACTAGAAGGCTTAAAACAATACTAATGTGCAAATGCAATACCTTGTTTGGATCATCCACTAGCACTCTCATCCTGAAGACAGAGTGAATTAGGAGGAATTATTACAATGAAGCCAGTTACTTGAAGTTGTACAGAAAGTGACCTCTTACAGAAGTATTTGTGCAGGCCTGTATCACCCCCATTGTGAAGATGCAAACACTTGTTAAAAGATTTTACATTTTTTGATGCAATTCTGTTCCTTCTGAAGGGGAGGAGAAAGCTTCAGATTTCAACACATGCACGATACTGGTCACTACAGAAACACTGCAGTTTCAGGAATGTAAAAATGAACCAGGCAAACACAGATATTCCCAGCAGTTCACAATCCTTTAACTAGATCTTCTCTTTCACCATTCACCAGTAATGTAGAAATTCACTTAATTCCTCTTTTGATTCTGCTTTGATTAATTGCATTTTGATTTGATAACAGCTACTTCAGATATTTGACAGATATAACAAGATCCAGGCTTCAAATAATTTGTAATAACAAACATAATGAAGATAGCTGACAGAAATCAAAAGATATGTTTTCTCTCCTGTTTATGTCGTTACATTGGATTTTTAAATGCTTGTTTTTTCCCCAAACAAATAATAAGCACAAATAACATGAAAAGATCACAATTTAGATTGACTTAAAATGCCTCCCTTTCATTCATTTCTTCAGAGAACCCAGCCAGGATCAGAAGCCTCGCTCACAGTGCCTTTGTTAGCGCTTAAACAAAACCACTAAATTTAAGCTGGCTGGCCAAGGCATGGAGTATCACATTTCCAAGAGTATGGACACAGGATGTATTTATGGTTTCATTGAAAACAAAACAAAACAGAACCCTGAAGACGCATTTCTAAGCTGCATCCCAAGTTCAGATACTGGAAGGATCTCCTAACACTCCTAACTTACTACAAGCTGCAAACCTTTAACATTACAGCAGATTTTAGTTACCTTGAGACGTTTCAGTCTGAAGCTGTTACAACAGCCAAAATAGCTTAACAAGTGAGTTGTGCACATCCTTGACCATGGGAAGGAGCTCTATAAAATAGTTTTGCACTAGAACGGCAAGGGATTGCTTTCAGCACAGCCAACTGAAATACTCGAAAACATACACATCAGAACAGCCAGCCATTTTGGATTACTACTTTTAGAGTGGGGTGGCATTATTGTTCCAGCTTCGGTGCTGGGACTGTGTGAGCACCAGTTACTGTAGCTAACGTGATTTATGAGTAAAATAATACATGTCTCCTACTTCTCTTCTCTCACCTGCACCGCAACATAGGCAACACCGAGGTAGGCTGCGATACAGACAGCCAGAAGCAGGTCAAAGATCGCTGGCTTGACCCTGCAATAAAGAACGAACACATGAAATTGCTACAGCAGGTACTACCGCAGAGTGAGACAATAGCCCAACATGCCCAAGGGAATTCCATACCTGTATGCATTCATCACCTGTTTCAGCTGGTCATAGAAAACAAACTCAGGGTCCCTGTGAAAAGAAATTCTTCAGGTTGTATTACGCTTCTTGACATTGCAGTAAGGACAGCCCAGACCTCTGTTCCCAAAGAGTTCATCCAACCAGAGACAGGTAAGCACGACCACCTTGCATACCAGTTTTGAACTGATTTTAGTTGTCAAGTCTTTTTCTTCCTACAATCAGAAGCCTAAGGATACAATTCAGAGCACACGCTGTTCAGCTGTCTCAAAAGAGGCACATGGAAGACGCCTCTCTGGGTTCATTAAACTGCTTCGACCCAAGCAGGTTAGACAGGATGGAAGCTGCCTTTTTGCAATTAAAGAAAGCTTTCTAGTCTTTTCCTGCACTCAGAGAGAAGCAGCACTCAGAGTGAGAAGGGTGGAACCAAAACAGTGAAAAAACCAAGCTCTTCAGACAGAGGGAGCTGCTGGGACTTGTCACGGTGCTGTGAGGAATGATAAAGAGCTTTCTCTGGGAGAACAGAGCATGAACCAAAACTGACAGGAGAGCAAAAAAGAGCAATCGCTTCCAGCTACATGCCAAGAAGCCAGGAAAGCTGCAGCTCAGACAAAATTCATTGGAGGGGGAAGCCAGTTTGCATGCCCTGGCTGGTTCTTTCATCTCTTTTCTTACCGTTTGTCTGCCTTTACGTGATGCTGCTTGACATCCTTCAGGTAGCGACCCATATAATATTCTAAGGTGTTGAGGAAGGTGCTGTCTTTATCAATCAGCTGGGCAGCTCTAGGCTGACTGCTCAGCCAGTCCATCACTGATTCTAGTTGCTCCTGCTGGATCTGCTACAGAAAAATACCACCAAAGAAAGGGAGTCAACCACACATATGCTGAGACGAGACCTCTCTCCCAGACTCTTGATTCCTTCTTCCCACAGGTTACAAAAATGCACCATGCTCACCATCTGATCTGTGAAGATCTGCAAATCTGCAGGTGCTCCCTGCAAGGGGTAAAAAAAAAAAAACAAAACAACAAACAGGCTATCAGTGAGAGCGAGATTGGTTGGGCAGGACAAATCTGGCTAGCACTGCACGACGGGCAGCTCTTACCTTGTCTGTTAGGTTGTAGATGACCCTTGTCAAAGCCTCAGCAATGATCCTGGTGTTCCTGGTTAGTGCCTTAGTGTCTATTCGTGCCCTAAAGCAAAAGAGTGGATTATGGACTTGTTAATGGGATCAGCTTCCTCTAGAAACCGCCCTTTTTCACTGCATCAAGCATGAGCCTGAATCCAGAGCCCAGCTCCCAGTGTTTTTTCACCCATCCTCTGACCAGCAGAACAGCACAAGCAGTCGTGAGGCCAATTTGTGTTTATGGGCTGGATTTCAACTGCAGCCTTCCCTAAGGCCTCTAACCTCCTATCCATGATGCTGTTGCGCAGGCTGTCCCGATGGCTCTCCAGATGGGAGATGGTGAATGCTGGCAAGCGTCGGATTGCAAAACGCTCGTGCTCCCATGCCAGCATGTCCTCAGCCAAGTTGATCTTCTTGTGCACCATGGAAAACTTCACCTCTGGGAACTGGCTGGCAACAACCTGAGGGAAAGAACGAGCCATCAAGGGTTGTCATGCTGCCCACTGCATAGTCCCAGCTAGTGCCCAGTCCACCTAGACCCAATTTTTTTGTGTTCCCGAAGGTAAATACACTTCCACCTGTAAGGTGCAGTTACTGCCATTAAAAAGCTGGTTTAATGTCAAAAAAGCCATTCTAATGCCACTACAGGGTAGCTTTTGCAAGCAGCAAGCCATAAGGAAGTACAGTGGAAAATGCAGCAGATCTAGTCTGCTTCATTTGCAACTGTGGCATGAGGATTTGTCTGCACTTCAAATCAAATGACCATAAACAATACATGAAATATTTCAATGGCACACCCTTTCTTCATGTCTGTCTTCCTTCCTTCCTCTCTTGGAGAGCTGCAGCTCCCCATAGTAAGTCCCAAGTTCCCATCTACCTAAAATGCTTTTTCTTACCGTCTCCAGTTCTCTCAGAAACGCGTGCTGCAAGGTCCCCTCCTTGGGAGGCTTTGAGACATGGAGATGAAGGCTATTGCCTCGGCCCAGAGTATCAAGGCAGAGAACAAATGCTACGTTGTCCTGCAGCAGGCTGGAATCTGGAACAGAAAAATCCAAACCTTTATTACTATGTTTTGTGCTGGGATTTCCATCCCAAAAAAGCAAGGCCCACACAAGGAGATTCTCACAGGAGGGATGACACATTAGACACTTAACACAATCGTATTAATGGAGGCCTTGCCACAGAACATGCTGGAGCGCCAGCCCCTGACTCACCAGTGTGGTCCAAATTGTCTTCCAGCCACCGCTTGGTTCCTTGATAATTAAACTTGCCACCTCCAGATGCAAAGAACAGCAAGTTATACCTGCCCATCAAAGAAGACAGAAAAGCGTTAGCACGCTGCGCTCCATGGCTACAGAACTCTTTTACTCAGCCTCGCAGGCGTGGTGAAATCACAACAGCTAGCACCTGACATTCAAGGCAAACTCTCCGTTAACAAAACGCTTCCTACATGCCACATACTAAGGTAATGGCAGGACAGGGGTAAAAGGCTTGAGGATGGAATCTGCTTCCCACATCATTCCCTCCACTTGTCCCTAAGCTTAAGCAGAGCTACAGCAAAGAAACCAAAGGAAGGAGCTTAGCCATTAACAGCAGCTGTACTTGGAGGGAAGCAAAACAGAGCAAAGGAAGTAAAAGACCGCTTGTAACAGGTCTGGAGCAAAAGCCCTTCTTATCTGATCTCAGCTACAAACATTCAACCAGGAATAGGGCAGTTTCTTACCCAGCGTGGGTACGTCTGTAGGTGTAGAGCCGGGAAAACAGCCTGGCTAGTTCCAGTAGCACTGAGATACCACTGCCATTGGAGTCAGCACCATGGGACAGCCACTGCAGGATGAAGTGGGACAGAGACAAGGTGACAACCCTACGCTTATTCTCACATACCAGAACAGCCTTTGAGATAGCACACCACCACGCTCCGCTTATAACTGCCCCATGTCTTTAAGGCCAAGAAGAAACATAGAGGCAGAGGCCACGTGGGAAAAAAGACAGGAACACACAGACAGGGACAGAGCTGCAGGAAGAAAGTATACTCACTGGAGCCACTCCAAAAGAATCATAGTGGGCAACTATCACAACAGTGGGCAGGTCCTCTCCACCCAGCCCCGTAAGCCTTCCCTGCAGAGGAAAGAGGCCAGTGTCACTCAGCATCACCCTTCGTGCGCCTGTACAAAGACAGCCTGACTTCTGCACGCCTACTGAGTCTGCAGTGGCCTCAGTTCTGAGGACTTCAGATACCTACCTGGCTGAGATTCCCTGACTTCCCCTGTCAGTCCAAATGTCTGATGAAGTCCCAATAAAAGAAGGCATCCCATCAATGTTGCCAGTTTGAATCCATATACAACTCACCTCCACGCTGGGTATGAGCCAGTCATTGATAGCTTTGCTTTGAGCCCCGCTGGTCACCATCTGGAAGCCATTGGCAGTTGCTGTGTGCAGCAGAACTAGAACAAAAAAAAGTAAGTACACCTGGGGAAGTTTCATCCCTTTTTTCCCTTGCTAACTGAGCTCTGGAGAGACCAGCTTTAAACCATTTAAGCCCTCTCACTTGTCACTTGTGTTTATGCATTGGCATGGAATCCTGGTGACCAAGCATTTCCATTCTGTCCTGAAATCCCAATATTTTGAGCTGGCTACACCAAAAACTTTTCTCCAGCAGTCCTAAAATTAATCATGAGCAGCAGGTCAGTAAGATACTGAAGTGACTTGTAAGCAGACAAAAAGCTTCAGTTTCTACCAACACACTGTAGTCACTTACATTTTCAATGTTGTTTTAAACTTGAATTTTACTTTTGATCTTATTTGCAACAGTGAAGCTGAGAACTTACTCCATGCAACTGTATTTCCAAATATAGTCAAGTAATACTCTCTCTTATACTGTCTTTTTCTACCATTAAATCTCAAAGCACTTTAACAAAGACAGAATAAACATGAAGGCAACAGAACACTGGCTCATGGTGTGTATGACACAGCCATACACAGCCGTCCCAGAGGTGGGATCAGGACTGTCTTCCTCTAAACCTTTCCCCCACTTGTCAGAACTCACCTTCTGCAGCCGAGGCAGAACCCTGCGATGCAGAAGCAGCCCGCGTTTGTTCATAGATAGACAGCAGCTCTTCATCTTCCACTGCAAAGTAGACTGGCACAATGGTTTCCATAGCAAGCATTTCCGGCTCTATCTCCATGAATTGCTGAGGATTTAAGTGAGACACAAACTTAGCATCTGCTAAACATGCAAGAGGGCAGAAAAAAATTAACAACCAAAGCAGAAGGAGAAAGGTAAGTTTTAAAATTAGAATATGATTTGTTGTGCACTACAACAGGAGCTTTCAGTCCTACAGCAACCCAAGCCTCTCTCCCTCTCAAATACATCTCCCACCAGAAGAGAAAGGGAATGTTTGGTTTTTTTTTTTTACCCTTACAACATCCTGTGGAACAGAAGAGATAGATCGCGGCAAGATGATCACCACAGCACCAGCTGACTGGCGGAGAGCCTTCTGGTACTGCTCATAGGAGAAATCCACCAGCCGCATCATGACGCAGCGACGGCTCAGGACGTCCGCTTCTACCGTGCGGGCTTCTGTATTAAGCACCGCGCTCCTGGTGCCTGTGAGGAGAGAACAGCAAGGGGGTTTGTAAGTGATTTCATCACATCCCCCTTGCTTGAGCCTAGCTCCTTCTCAGAACAGTCTTGGTGACAGTCTGATGAACTTCAGAGCAACCAGGACCTGCACAAAGCTAAGTTCATCCTTTCCCCCTTGTCCAAGAAGGAACAGAGATCTGTGTTTTTTCCTTGCATCCATCAGAGCAACATCTGTGCAGCCATGTCCTGCCAGGCTCCCCTAACTCCAGCACTACACAACCAAAGGACTGTTCTAGCTCACCCACTGGGATGTTTCTGTGGCTGAGAAAATTACAAATGAGCCGGCTGCTTCTAACTGCTTGCTCGCTCCTATTCTCAGTTTCAGCATGCAAATCCCCCACATGAAAACGCCATCCTTTGGGAGAACAGCAGTCTGAAGGCTTGCCAGCTGCTCCAGCATTTTCCAAGAGAGGACCACAAGGACATCTTGTATAAATAGAGACATTCAAATCCACCTTAGAATTTGTAATGCCCAAATCCAATTTGTTCTTCTATAACTCTGGCACCTACATTGAAGACTTCATCACACTGGGTCCCCAAGCAGCCAGAGAAGAGCTAGGTGCTCCAGAAGGCATCTCAGCCTATGCCAAATAGGAGTGTTGCTGAAGGTTAGATTTAAACCTGGCTTAACTTAACTCTAACATTAGTTTGGTCTTGTCAAAGGTCAAATCACCTAAACAAGAAAAAACTGTACTTCCACTGCATAGTATCAGTGAGGGCCATACACCCAGAAATGGAATTAAGGCACGATCTAAATTCTCCACATAGAGCTCCTACACTTGTTTACTGTTGTAAACAAACAAATATTACCAGCAGTCCCCCCCATCAGAGAAAAACAATCCATAATGGGGATAACTCTTCCACCATTCCCACAACAATGATGTGTAAACATAGCAAAGTGTGGATCCAGAGTTCTACTCCCAGCACAACCCTCTGACATCTAAGCAGAGCAGACCCAATGGTATTTTCTGACAGCACAGCAAGACAAGTCGATTTTCTGTAGTTTCTCTACAGATAACTGTTTAATATGAGTTCATTTACAATCTAAAGAACTCTATTCTGACAGCATTAGAGGACGTCCAAGTTGTTCTTCAATTGCTCTATAACTGATGTTGACAAAAACCTGCCCCCTGCAAGAAAAGGCTCAGCAGCAATCTCTATTTGGTCTTCTTGGAAAAGAATACGAGAATCTGGAACAAGAAACAGTTTTTATCCTAAAGGACAGAACACACATGGAACAGGAACATCAGCTACCCAAAGGGGCTGGCAAGGAACAAAGGAAATACACAATTCATTGAGCTAAAAGGCTCCAGGAAAAGAAACACCATAAAAAGTTAATTGCAAGCATCTTAAAAAACAATGTGTGGCTTTTTGAGAGTTCACAAAATATTCCAAAATATGTTGTGGGCACTTGGCTAGAGAGAACACTCAGGCAAACAAAGTCAAAGCCAGCTGAAACACATGCCCGCTGCCCCCATTAAGCCTGCCAAGAAAGATTTACCACCACATGAGAAAAGAGAGAGCTTAATACCCCCAGGAGAGAGCCCACCTCTGATCTAGGGAGGTTCTCAACAACAGAGATCCCAAGATGTGGACGCATTTTGAGAAACTGTGACGGAAGAACCCAAAACTAATTTCAGATATTCAGAAGCCACCAGTAATGTCTGTAGTGTGTACAAAGCACGCAGGCATAGCTTGCATTTCATAAGTTGTACTGATGTTTGATCTTATGAAGATCTGAAAGATATAGAGACCGAGTCTCGTGGACAGTACAGAATAAATGTGGGGCTGTTAACGCCAGACTGTTTAAAGTCTGAAACTTAGGCCACAAAACAGACAGCAGGAAAAGTCACTCGTGGACACTGTATATGCCCTGATCTGGAATAAAATATGTATGGAAGACTGAGAACCAACACTTGATTCGGGGTTAGTGAGTACAGGAGGGTGGAGGCTAAAGGTTACAACACTTCAATGATTCACAGAACAGGTTGCGTTTCTGACTCAAGGAAAGGTGTTGCACAATCCACAGCCTGGAAGCAACAGAACAGAGGAACTGGAGGTCAATCGCAACATAAAGGAAGAATTGTAAAAAAAGGGAGTCTCAAATGAGGAGACACGAGCGCAACTGCTAATTGAGACTGAAGAAGAGGCTGATGAGCAAAGAAGAATCAACCCATCAACAGAGGAGTCAAAGGCAAGAGAACAAAACTGAGCTCACAACCAGGTTCCTCAGTACGCGAGAGGGACTACTTGAAACACAGGGAGTTCAGCCCACAGACCAGAGCCTGCAAGGACACAGCAGGGTCCCTGGACACCTCCAGGGCACCATGTGGGAGCTCTCGGCACCCTCCCGCTCCTGCTGAGACTGGGCAGCAAAACAGCCGGACGGGGCCCGCCTACGGCCTCCCCTGGGTCTGGGCCCGGACCCGGGCCCGGCTGCAGCCTCCCAGGCCCCCCCGAGCTCTCCTGCAGCCTCCCCTGGGCAGGGTCGCCCTCCCCGGGCCGCCCGCAGCTTCGCGGCCTTCCCTGGGCTCCTCCCCGGGGTCGCAGCTCTTCCCGGGACCCCATCGGCCCTGAAGGGGGCCGCTGCCGGTACTCGCCCTCCCGGAGGACCGAGGCCTGGCGCAGGCCGGTGGCCCAACCGCGCCCAGGGCCGGGCCGTGCAGTCTCTCACCGTAGGGCTGCCCGCCCAGCTCGTACTGCTGCATGCGGTAGACCGTGAACTCGTGGGCGGCCTCGGCGGCGGGCGGCGGGCCCAGGAGCAGGAGCACGGCGGGCACGAAGAGCAGGAAGCTGAGCGGCAGGCACGAGGCCTTCAGCACCGACTCCAGCACCTCGCCCGCCTCCTCCAGCATCGCCGCGACCCCGGCCCCGCCGCTGCGGCCTGCTCCCCCGGCGCGCACGACGCGGCGAGGCGCGCACGACGCGGCACGCACCGCCNGGGTGCGCTGAGGGGCGGCCCGGGCCCGCCCCGGCTCGCAGCCCGGGCCCGCGTTGGCCGCCTCGGCGCCTCGCTCGGCGGCATCGGAGCTCCAGCTCTGCCGCAGGGAGGCCCCTCGCCTACGGGACCGGCCACCGGGTACCCGACCTGCTGGAAGATGAAATCATAGCAGATCAAGCCGGGGCTTTCTTATCATCCAGATTTATTGCAGAACAAATGGGCTGGAAGCTCGGCACCTCCTGCTGGGGGGCCGGGCCAGCACGTTTTAAATCCCCGGGAGCTTCTCCTCCGCAGTGCTTGGGTGGCTTTGGCCTCCTTGCGTGGCGAGGAGGCCTTGGGGTGCTGCTCTCATTTTTCACTTGGTTAGGGAACAGAAGAGCAGGAATCTGAGGCCCAAGCTGGCAGTGCCTTCTGGGCCCCACCGGGTCTCTATCAGACCCAGGCAGGAATGGGGCTATTTGGAGCCCGCCATTTCCCGTAGCACAGAACCATCCTCAGTACCAGGGATGAAGTCTGGCCCCAATAAACTTCTGCAACCTGCAGCGTGGATCTCATCGTGCTCCCGCTCCCCCTGCCCTGTGCCAGCGGGCATTCTGCACGTTCTGTTNGGGCTGCCCGCCCAGCTCGTACTGCTGCATGCGGTAGACCGTGAACTCGTGGGCGGCCTCGGCGGCGGGCGGCGGGCCCAGGAGCAGGAGCACGGCGGGCACGAAGAGCAGGAAGCTGAGCGGCAGGCACGAGGCCTTCAGCACCGACTCCAGCACCTCGCCCGCCTCCTCCAGCATCGCCGCGACCCCGGCCCCGCCGCTGCGGCCTGCTCCCCCGGCGCGCACGACGCGGCGAGGCGCGCACGACGCGGCACGCACCGCCCGCGGCCTGCCGGGAGCTGTAGTTCGGGCGCCGCCGCAAGGGGCGCTGGGAGTTGTAGTCCTGGCCTGCAGGGGGCGCTCCTCGCAGCGGCGACGCGGGCGGGTGCTGCCGGGCCGGGCCTGAGGCGCCGCCCCCGCCCGGGCTGCCGGCCCCGCGCTCCCGCAGGCGGGGCCCCCTCCGCGCC
>VZTQ01000193.1:44774-80404 GCA_013400755.1 Pelecanoides urinatrix | reverse complement strand
AGCCCCAGCCCTGCTGCAAAGGTCTCCAAGCCCTGCAAAAGCCTCTGCTGGCCCCAGCCAGCCTTGCCCCGGGAGCAGTTCCCCCCTCAAGCCCACGCAGCACAGCTATCTGCCTGCCCGCAGAAACGTCCGTTTCTGCTGCCAGCTGGGCTGTGTCCACACACAGCTTGGCAGCCTCTTAAGCTTCCCGCCCATGAAGCTGCAGCTACTTGGGATCTCTCCTGCCGCTTCAGAGATACCAGCCAGCAAACTGCCAGGGCCAGAGGCCGCAGCCAGGCAGTCACTGGCTTGCGAGCTCAGGGGAGAGAAGGCATGGGATTCAGAGAGGCCCTGGGGCAGCAGGGAGAACCCCTACGTGACTGCTGTGAGCCTGGGGCCCTTAGGTACTTTCTCTGCTGTTGATGCTGCCCAGTTCACGGGAGGTGGAGACCCTCAGAACATTTCCCTGGCAGAGCATGGGCGACCCCCTTCTCCAAATGTGGGAGCGCTTAGAGCAAACATGCTACGATCGGACCCCTCCATTCCTTTCCCCAGCTGTGCTGAACTTCAGAAGGGCTTGGGGCAGGCTCCACCCCACTCTTGGCGGGTGATGACTGTTCCCGGCTGTTGAAGTGATTCTTGCAAATCTGTTCTGTTGCAAACAGTTTTCTAAAAGGTTTCTGGAAGGATGCAGCCTTTTTGGCCCAAAAAGGAAGCGGAAACAATTCCTGCTGCTTCTCTTCAGGTGTGAGCCAAACCCCACCGGAGACAATAATGCAAAGCCGTCTAGAATCTGCGGCTCAACCTTCCAGTGCCCACCACAGTGGGCACCTCTCCCTGTGTGGGGACCTTAGAACTTGGCAGATTTGCTGGAATATGACCCACCTCTCTGGGAGGCCACAGCGCTGTGAACCTTCTGCTGTACCCGAGAGGTTCAGGCAGACGGGAGCGGGTAGCTCTGCCGTGCAGGGTGGCACCAGACTCCCCAGTCACTGGGGGTACCTCCTCCTGCCCGTGGTGGTGCCAGGGCTGTCCCTGCCGCTGCAGCCCCGTGCCCAGAGGCACCGCAGGGCTCTTACTTCTTGCTGCCAGGCTATAAGCACTGTCACAGCGTTTGCCCAGGCACAGTGCCCAGCCTCCGCGCTCTGGTGAGGGCTGTTGCTGCAGCCCTCTGCCATCCTGTGGTTTGTGCTGCACGACGGGTGGGCACCTGGTTCCTGGCCAGGGGGCTCGGAGCTGCCCCACAGCTGCACCCACTTGCAAACCCAGTTGTTCTTGACTCCCTGGCAAGACATGGAGCCTGCATCTTTTCCAGCAGCTGTGCCCATCACAGCAGTTCCAGAAGGCTATAAACTGCAGGAGAAGACTCAGGTATCACCTCCAGCCCTGCGTGACATGCAGTGGCAGCACTGCCAGCCCAGCCTGATCCCGAGGGGTTGGGGGGCCGTCTGGTTGGGGATACCCACCCTATTCCTCACTGGGGGCAAAACACCCTCATCTGGGCAGGTACAGCATCTATATACATGCAGACACAGAGCAGGGTCCACTTATAACCTAGGCACAGCAGTTGTCTCAGCAGAGCATCTATCCCAAAATGTGCCCGTATCCTTCACTCCCATCCTAAGAGCAACGTCTGTCCCTATGCTGCGTCCACACCGAAGCAACATCCCAGTCTGAAGGGGCTGGAAAGCCTGGCCACAGCTAACAACTGGGGTGGGAATGCACCTGGGCAGCCTGAGCTGCGTGTAGGCTACAGTTCTGCCAGGCCAGGAGACCAGCAGCATGAAGTCCTGATGGGCTGTCTGGCATCTCTTGCTCTCCCCTCTCAGAGGCTGGGGAGATTGCTCATCATGCTGGAGTTGCTGGAGAGAGGTGCTCTGGGCCGGGCGTTCAGTGCTACAGAGCTGCGGAAGCTCTCCCGGTAGCGCAGGGAGCTCTCTGTGGATGAACCAGAGGTGATGTCTGTGATGACCAAGCAGTTCCCAGGCTTGCAAAGCCCAACCCTGACACAGCAGCAGCACAGCAGGCTTCCCACAGCACGGCGCACCTCCACGCTCCGGAGGGAGTAAATGATGGGGTTAATGCCTGAGTTAAGCATGGCCAGAGCCAAGGTCCAGTCCAGGCTGTGAAGGTGTGTGCAGGACTGGGTCTCGCAGAAGACGTCAAAGAGCAACAGGACAAAGAGGGGGCTCCAGCAGATAATGAAGGCACCCAGGATCATCAGCACAGTCTTGAGCAAGCGCAGGGACCGTTTGCGGCTGTGCCGAGAACTGGTTTGCTTAGAACTGGCCTGGACCAGCTGGAAGATGGAGATGTAGAGACCGATGATCCCTAGGAGGATGATGCTGAACATAACTACGGAGAAAAGGATGTAGTTCTTGGAGTAGAGAGGCAGGAGGACAGAGCAGGCATTGAAGTCGCACAGACAGTTCCAGCCCAGCAGTGGAAGCAATCCAATGATGAAGGCCAGCAGCCAGCAGGAGATGATCAGGCTGCGTAAGCGCAGGGTCTTGCTGGCTTCATTCTCAGCAATCGGCCTTACCATGGCACTGTAGCGCTCGATGGCAGTCACGAGCAAGCTGAAGGTGGAGGCAGCCAGCGCGATGAAGAGGATGCCTTCCCGCAGGAACCAGAGCTGAGGTGAAAGCTGGAAGGTTTTCTTGCCCGAGAGGCAGAGATTAGACAGGTAGGCAATCCCTGCAAGCAGGTCGCTCACGGTGATGCTGGCAATGCAGGAATAGACCCAGCGGCGGGCTCGCAGACACCGCAGGACGGCCAGCAGCACAAGCAGGTTCTCCAGGATGATGATGCAGCTGATGATGGCAAAGGTGGTGCGGATGAGACCCATGCCCTCATCCCCAGACTGCCGGTTGGCCAGCTTTCCTGTGAAGTTGTAGTGCTGCAGGATGATGTTCACATTCCTCATGGCAGCCAGCTGCAGGCAGGAACCTTTCCTGTCGAGCAGGTCAAGTCTGAGCTCAGGATATTGAGCAGAGCCCAGTGGAAGGGAGCGATTCACCAGCCAGTTCAGCTCTGGACCATCCATCTTCCGAGCCTAGGTCAGCAGCCGAGGGATGCACGATGGAGCAAGGGTTGAGGTGGGGTTTGGAGCAGAGTAGACCGTCTGTTTGAGGGCTGAAGAGAGCTGTGAGACTCTGCCACACAGGACCGGCTCTGACCCAGCAGCCCTACCCAGCGTGGAGATGAGAGTTAGAGCCCTGTCTGCCAGCCCCACAGCACTGAAAGAGCAAGTCACCCCTCTGGGCTCCTCTGTGGGCCCAGCTCCTGCCAGTCTCTTGGGACACATCCATCCCAGTCCTGCCCTGTCAGTGCAGCAGTCCAGCACTTTTGTGTCTGAAACCAGGGCTCAGCTCCACCCAGTGCAAAAGAAACCAGCTGGTCAAAGCCCCGCACGTGCCCTGACACTGCACCCTCCACCTTCAGCTCTCCAAGCACCTGCTAGAGATGGGTCAGGATCTTCCTTCCCATTGCCTGGGTCACAGACAGGGAAACAGAGGCATAAAGCTGCTGCCTCTTGCCTGGCGTTGCAGAAGGTGAGGGGCTGCATTGAGACCAGAACCCAGGAGTCCTGACATGATTGTAATATGAAAGTCTATCATTGACCTATTCCCAGCATCTGCAAAACTTGACTGGAGACAAAGCCTTGCAATGTGCTATTCCCAACCGCGGCTGTAGAATTTGCCTTATGACTCACCCGGCATGACTGGCCCGAGGCTCCTGCTGCCGGAGGGAGGTTCAGCAGCCAGCAGTGCTCTCCGGCTGCCGCTCCGAGGCCCAGCACAGTCGGTAGTGGGGAGGGCTCCTTGCGCGAAATAAGTGAGTCTTCTACCTACCAAAGTGGAAAAAGGGAAGTTACAACATCAACCACATTTCTATGCAGGATGGACCCCACCCAAAACAGCTGCAAAGAGGCATAGAGAAAAGAAAGACAGAGCACCTTTTAACTCAGGATCACAGCAGAAGCTGTGCCCTGCTTGCTGCTTTCACCTGTGTTCTCACTCCAGACTGGCACAAAGCCGTGGGGAGGTCCCCAGGTTGAGAGCAAAGAGCCGTGATTTCTTCCATCAGCTTGGCAAGTAGGGAGTTATCCTGGGAGCCCATCCGCTGCTTGATGAATGGAGAGATCCCAGCCTGGATCGCAGCATAGACAAGTGGAAAATGCAAAGGAGGTTCCTGCTGCAGGAAGTCATGTGCAAGCAAGAGCGATTCTCATCAAAAGCTGGGGGCTCCATCCTCCAGATTCACCCTTTCAGCTGGTGTTTTGGGCTTTTCTATCAGCAGCATGGAAAGAAACGCATGCTGATAAAGTTAGCAGATGACCCCAAGATTGAAGGAGCTGAAATCAGCCGGAAGGCTGGGCCGCGAGTGCAGCGCAATCCAGAGAAGAGGGGTGCAGGGTTGCACATTCAGCACCGAGAGCACACTCCCAAATGGGCTGGGCACACGCTCCCAGCACAGCACTGGGATCAAAAGGATCAATGTGATCCTTGCACATCACCCCTGCTTTAGTCTTGCTTCAGGCTGAGCCTCCAGCTAATGTGTCTGCTCAGGACAGAACTGGTGGGGCGTCCCTAAAAGATCAGAGGATGAAGAAACTTGCCTTATCAGGGACTCTAAGTAGGTTCTCAAATAGCTGGCAGCATGTGAGCAATCTCAGGAAAGAGGTATCTGACAGGAACGAGCTCTTTGTCAGGGAGATCTGCAGAGAGTGTGGGGCAGGTGGGAGGCAAATGCTTTTGACGGCAGGAGGGCTTGAGGCAGATAAGCAGCTGGGACAACTCAACACACTCACCCATGAGGTGCCAGGTCCTCTGGACCAGCAAAATATCATAGGGTCTTCCTAACGCCCCTTCCACAAGCACATCAGGGCTGATTATTTTGTCAAGAGCTGTTCCAGAGAGACAAAAACTTGTTCCTTGCTCTGTCCTAGCACCTGGCTTGTTTGGCCTTTCCATGGCGGAGGGGACTGGGTACCTTGAGGCACGCCGCAGTTTCACAGCACGGCGTGAGGGGGACCGGCTCTGGGGAGCTGCCTGAGCTGCGTCCCAGCCCTTGCTGCTGCCCTTCCAGCACCCTCTCGCTCTGCCCCCCAACAGCCTGCCCAGCTCCCTGCCTCATGGCAAGTCACCTCAAACACTGCTCCCATCCCACGGCAAGTCAGGACACAGTCCCATAGCCTGGGGGACCTGGGGGGACTTGGGTCCCCTCCACTCCATGCAATCAGCTCCGCAGAGCGGGGCCTTGCTGGCCGGCACAAATCCGGCCCCGCATCCCCCTCAGAGCTGCTGCCGCCAGACCCAAGGCAGGGAGTCCCCAGCGCCATGGCTGGGGGCAAACGAGACTCCCCTTCAGCCGGGCACCGGCACGAGGGAGAGCTCCTGTTGTTCCGCAGCGGCTCCCCATTGCTATCAGCACAGACAACAGGCTGAGCTTTCTCTTGGTACTTCTCCTTTGCTGCCATTTCAGTTCAGATGGTTTTTCTTTGAAATGAAGGGGGGCGGCGGAGGGAAACCTTGTCCTGCAACGTTTCTCATCTCTTTCGTTCAGATCAAGACCAGAATCTACTTGAAACTGCCTGGTAGCTGCTGAGTGCTGGGCTTGGAAGGACCAGGGGAGATATGGGGGGCCAGCTGCAGCCCCCTGAACCCTCTGCCAGAGCTGTGGCCATAGCAGGTGCTGACAGATGCCGAGACGAGGCACCTTAGCAGCAGAAACCCTGGAGCCCTCCCCAGCCTGCTCCCACCGAGGCCAACGGGAAGGCAAAAAGCACCTCAGCCGCTGAGGGAAGAGTTTGTCTGCAGACAGGGAGGCCCAGAGAGGAGCAGGAGCAGCCTGGAGCCTGGCTCCCGGGGTTTGTGGCCAGTGGCATGCCCGGTCGCTCCTGCCCTGAGACTGCCGGCTCCTGGGAGGGCGACTGGGGGGGGGGCCGCGAGCAGCCGCAGGGGAAAGACAGCAAGTTACAAACGCGAGATAAAATATCAATGATTTCTATTGAGGTTTTCCTGCTGTGCTGCTGCACAGTCCTGATTAAAACTTGTATTTTCAGACATTCTGATTAAAAAAAAAATCCCTGGGTGAAGCTCTGTGGAGAGCTCTGCCTGGTGGGCCCAGCCAGGCGACCCCCAGGCTGGCTCACAGAGAGCTGGGATCCCCATCTCTGTCCCACGAGGCTCCCTCCCTACCTCCCCACCCACCCGTCCTGTCCCCGCCGTGTGGCCCCAGCACAGCCCAACATCAGCCAAGGCATCCATTTGCCCGCAGGTGTTTTTCTGCTCCAGGAAGGGTGGAGTTGTGCTGGTTTAAAAATGACTGATCGCTCCTGGCAGTGGGTTGGTTGCATTTTTCAGCTTTGGTCTCTTCTACTGTGCAGCAGCAGGCGGTCATCTTTCCAGCGCCACATCCCAGTCCCCAACATGGCAGGATGCTTCTGGCCCCAGAAGAGCTGGGAAGAGCCAGCAAGGCCCCTCTGACTTGGGCTGACACCAAACCCTGGAGATCTGGCCCTTCATGGTGCTCAAAGAGTTGTCCCAGGCAGAGTGGTTGTGTCTGGGCGTCAGTTCATTGAAATGGGGTGGTGGTGATGGTGGGTCTCTGTAGGGAAAGTCTCTGCAGTGCATCTCTGGACTGGAAGGAAAACAAGAACATGAAAGAGAAGGTTTCAGGATCGTCTCCTTTAGACCACATTAATGACATTAAATGGCAAAGTTTTGTTGATTTTTTTAAAGAGGCTTTTCTTTAGAAACTTCCATTTCCTCAATGCAAAAACATTAAACAGAAAGCAAAGAGCTGCATAAAATGCCCCTCCCACCCCCCCAAAAAAAAGATAATTACTTGGAAGTCATCCCAGTAAAACACCCCATCGGTGGGCCAGCCCAGACCCTGTCTCCCATGGTGTCACACCTTTCCCTCCTTTACAAGAGGTTTGAGATTTTGACCTTTTGGCTGATCTGCAGTGAAAGGCACTGAGCGTTTCCAGTGCTCGGTGCCTGTAGGACGGGAGCTTTGGAAGGGGCTCATCCCTCCGAGCGAGCACGCTACAAACGCAAACTCCTGAGTCTCACTTCTTCTTTACAGTGTGGCATTTCATGCAGCTCCTGACAGCTGCTGGCAACTGCCAGAGAAGCAATCCCTCCGCTCCCTGGGGCTGGATTTTGGCCTGGGTAGCTCAAGAGGGGCTGCAGAAGCTGGACCAGCTCAGTGCCTGGTCTCCAAAAACCATGCCCAGCACCGTCTCTCCTACTGTGCCTGGGACAAGCTCAGCTTTCCCCTAGCATCTTCTGCCCTGTAACCATGTCTCCAGTGAGCAGACACNGTGCCCAGCACAGGGGCACGATCCCCTCCCTACACACTGCCGACTCATCGCCACAGGCTGACGGCTGAGAGCTGTTCCTCCCCGCGTTCATGCGGGGATGGCAGGGAGGAACCGGTCCTCACCCAGGAAGCGGGAGCCTGGCTGTAAACAGGNCATGAAAGAGAAGGTTTCAGGATCGTCTCCTTTAGACCACATTAATGACATTAAATGGCAAAGTTTTGTTGATTTTTTTAAAGAGGCTTTTCTTTAGAAACTTCCATTTCCTCAATGCAAAAACATTAAACAGAAAGCAAAGAGCTGCATAAAATGCCCCTCCCACCCCCCCAAAAAAAAGATAATTACTTGGAAGTCATCCCAGTAAAACACCCCATCGGTGGGCCAGCCCAGACCCTGTCTCCCATGGTGTCACACCTTTCCCTCCTTTACAAGAGGTTTGAGATTTTGACCTTTTGGCTGATCTGCAGTGAAAGGCACTGAGCGTTTCCAGTGCTCGGTGCCTGTAGGACGGGAGCTTTGGAAGGGGCTCATCCCTCCGAGCGAGCACGCTACAAACGCAAACTCCTGAGTCTCACTTCTTCTTTACAGTGTGGCATTTCATGCAGCTCCTGACAGCCACTGGCAACTGCCAGAGAAGCAATCCCTCCGCTCCCTGGGGCTGGATTTTGGCCTGGGTAGCTCAAGAGGGGCTGCAGAAGCTGGACCAGCTCAGTGCCTGGTCTCCAAAAACCATGCCCAGCACCGTCTCTCCTACAGTGCCTGGGACAAGCTCAGCTTTCCCCTAGCATCTTCTGCCCTGTAACCATGTCTCCAGTGAGCAGACACGTCCCCAGGAGGGAGCTGCATGGAGCTCCTGCCACCCCACTCAGCGTGGCATGGCCAGCCATGGTCAGCACGGCGTGACCACGGCCATGAGGCTGCTCCAGAGACCTGGCTGGAGCCTCTGGCCTGGGGTCCCTTGTGCAGGACCCATAAAATCCCTCATGTGAGCTCGTCNGGGGGGAGCTGGCCGGGGTGTGGTTCCAAGCACCACGCAGAGGAAACGGGGGCTGGTTTGAAACCCAACCTGGGCACCGTAGAGGAAGGACAAGCAACACACCTCCCTGCGGTTAGCGCTGCCTGCCTGGGGCAGGGCAACGCGGTTACTGGCAGCGGGGCTGGTGCCGCTGCGCTGGGGCTGGAGAGCATAAATTTATTCCAAGCTCTGCTGCTTACCACCCTGTGCATCACTTCTTCCACCTGCTGTTTCTCCTCCCTGCTTGTTATACAGAAGAATACTAAGTTTGGGGCTGAGAACCGCTGTCTGGTTTCTACTGTCTGCAGCTTAGCCTGGCCGCGGAACTGCTGCCCCGCTGGCTGTTACAGGGCAGTGAGGAAACGCAAATGGCCCCCGGCATCTCAGCTTGGAGCTTTCAGCTTGGCACCACCGGGATCAAGGAGAAAGCAAGACCTTTGCACGAGGTTACTGCAGGATACAGACTCATGGAGGGAGCTGCTGCTCACAGAGAGAAATTAGGGCTCAGAGTGCAGTGGGAGCCCTGTATTTAGGAGTAAGGTTTTCGTCAAACAAAAGCCGCGATGCCCAAGGACTAGCATGCAGGATAGCCCATGCTCCCAGATCTCCCCGCCCGAGTTCGTACAGCCCTACCACGAGCCCAGTGGCTCTTCTGATGTGCTGGAGACCACTCTGGGCTGTAAGAGAGGGGTAGATTTATCTGTTGGTTTGTTTATACCTACACACATACTCTAATTTTATTTCCAGGAACTGTTGCAGTGGTTTTCCATTCTCATACCGCAGCTCTCCCTCAGATGCCCTCCTCCCAGCAACGCAGACTAACCGGCAGATCAGCCCCACTGCCTCCCTGGTGCCCTTCTGGCCCACTTGCCCTGTCAGCTTGCCCGTGTGCCCCCAGCCTGGGTACCCTGCTGTCAGCTTGCCCACAGTCCCCAGCTGTGAGCCCTGCCTGGGAACAAGGAGGACTGGCCCAAGCAGGCAGGGGAGGAAGGGCTGGGAGAGACTGGTGTTGTCCCTCTCTGACCCGCGAGCAGGGTGCCAGAGGGCATCTTATCCGAGATGGCAGAATCAGCCCAGCACCAGCTCGCCGGGCACGCACCGGGCATGTCCGCCACAAAGCAGCACCCTTACTGCGTGCCAAAGGGGTTTTTAGGGCAGGTCTTCCTCCTGATCCACTCTCCCTTGCTGGGAGCCCTGGAGCTGTATGTGCTTTTTAACCTAACATCACACTCAGCAGGGAGCAAAGCTGGTATCGTGTCTTGGGCAGGCAGAGCTGAGTTTAAACCACTTGTCACAGACGTACTTTAGGACTGGTAACCAGAGACTGCTCCAGAGACGGCGATTTAGGACTAAAGCAAGCCTCAAAACTGAACCCAGGATTCGAGGTGCGGCCTCACCAGTGCCCAGTGCAGGGGCACGACCCCCTCCCTGCTCCTGCTGGCCACACCAGTGCTGATACAGGCCAGGATCCGGTTGGCCTTCTTGGCCACCTGGGCACGCTGCCGGCTCGTGTTCAGCCGCTGTCAACCAGCCCCCCCAGGTCCTTCTCCTCTGGGCACTTTCCAGCCGCTCTTCCCCAAGCCTGGAGCGGTGCCTGGGGTTGGTGTGGCCCAAGGGCAGGACCCGGCACTTGGCCTTGTTGAACCTCCTCCATTGGCCTCGGCCCATCGATCCAGCCTGTCCAGGTCCCTCTGCAGAGCCTCCTGCCCTCCAGCAGATCAACACTCCCGCCCAGCCTGGTGTCATCTGTTCAGGACCACAAGGCCAGGAAGGGACAAGTGCAGCAGGATTGGTTCAGCATTTAACCAAATCACACTTTGCTAGGGGCAAGGTGAAGCCAGCAATTGCAGCCTGATTTGCAGGCCATTTCAGGTCAGGGAAGGGAGAGAGCAGAGAATCCAGAGCAGGGTAGATGAAGGCTTCCCCTGCTCCCATTTGAATAGATGTGCCAGTGGCCAGACCGGCTGCAGAGGGGAAACCACAGAGGGGAAAGAGCATCTGCAAGTCATCGCACTTGCCAACAAAGCATAAAGTGACCTGACCACCCCCAGGAGCAAGTGCCATGAACTGCTGAAGGTGCAGTATGAGACAGCCTGATTGCCAGAGCTCGAAGACACCATGCTTCGAAGCAGGTGGACGTGATTTGTCCTGCAGCCAAACTGTGGGAGAAATGCTAAATTACACCTCGAAAATACCCTCGGACACCTCTCCTCAGCACCCCCGAGGCTTTGGGGCTGTGGCATACCACGTTCTCTCTGCCCTGGCCTTTCTGTCCTGCTTTATCACTCATCAATCACAGCCGGAGGGCGCGTGGGGCATGTGAGCAGGCTCGGGCAGCCGAGATGCAGATATAGACCTGCAGGGATGCTGCACGGCTCTGATTAGCGCAATCAGGCCATCGCACATGGTTTCCTGGCTGCTGCGTACAGCTGGCCCCAGGGTATAAAACCAGCCCTTGGGCACTGGGAGACTCAGACTTCCACGTATTTTGGAAGCAGTGTCCGGCTGTGGGGAGAGATGTGCCAGCCCCAGCCACTGCTGGCCCTGTTGCTCCTGCTTCCCTGCCCACGGGCCAACACCAGTAAGCTGGTGTGCCGCAAGCTGCTGGTCTGGGCTCTGACCTCAGCAGCCACCGGGCTCATCCTGCATTGGGGTGTCTTGCACCACAGGGTCAGGTTGCGGGGGGCGATGAGGCTCAGCCCCACTCCCACCCTTACATGGCATACCTGAAGGCAGGGATGTTAGCCCACGGAGCCTTCCTGGTGGCCACTGACTGAGCGATGACAGCCGCACACTGCCTGGGGTGAGTACTTCATACAGGGGCTTTATCCCCTTCTTCCTCCCCTACCCTGTGAGGTCCATCACTGGAGTAATTTTGGAGTAGGTTCCTCTTCCCCCTGTGCTGAGCAGCTCTCTCCACCTGCCCGCAGAAGGGGAGGGACGCAGGTGAGACCCAACCTGTTTCCCCCCTTCTCTCCTCTGCTACCACAGTCATCCTGGGGTCTCACAACATCCACGAACCAGAAATGACCCAGTAGCACCCTGAATACGACCCCAACACTGTCTCTAACGATGCTGCCCAAGGCAAGGCAGTCCTGCAGCAGGCAGCGGGTCGGAGGGTAGGCTGGGGCTGTGGTGGAACACGTTCTTGCCGTTAGCTCCTTCTGCAAACCATCACTTGCCTCTGCCCGTGAGTGCTGGAGGCAGGCAGGGATGGGAGGGACCTGGCAGGGAACCGTGGGCAGGGCTGGGAGCCGCATGCCCTATTTGCAGCTTGCAGTGCTGTATGTCCTGCTAGATCTCCGCACACGAAGTGTCCTTCAGCTGTTCTGCTCACAGCCTTCTCCAAAAACCGTGCTTTCTCCCAGCTGACAGCGAAGGCCAATCTCAATGACTACGTCAAGACCATTCCGCTGCCCAAGACCGGCAGCGACCTCCCCACAGGCACCGAGCGCAGCATTGCTGGCTGAGGCCTGATCGATGATGACCAGGCAACCAACAAGCTCTTCGAAACCAAAGTCTCCACCTGCAGGAAATGCATCCGCTTCTACCCGCATCTCAACACCGGCAGGGTCTGTGCCGGCAGCTTCCACGAGCTCCGGGATTCCAGCCAGGTACGGACAGGCTGCCGACAGGCTGGGGGCTTGGCCACAGGGCAGGGGCTTCTGCTGGCCCAGACTTAGCTGGTTCCCAGGAGAGGTGACAAGCGTTTGATCTGTAGCTCTCTGGATGCCCTGAGACCACGGTCCATGCGCAGTCCCAGGGGTAAAGCCCCAACTCACCTGCTCCAGACCGGTCCTCCAGCACGGTGGGTGTGTGGGGCAGGAGCAGAGCCGCAGATCTGGAGCAGAGACACAGCCCAGTGCCTGGGCAGGGAGGGACCAAGGTAAATCCTGGTCCCACAGGGAAGAGACCTCTAAAACCAGTCTCTCATCTGTCCTTTGGGAGATTCCGGTGGACCCCTGGTATGCAATAAGGTGGCACAAAGCATCGTTCCCTTCGGGTACGATGTCCTGCCAGGGGTCTACACCCACATCTCCAACTACCTGCCCTGGATCAAAAAAACCCTGAAGAAGTAGCCGCAGCGGCACTTGCTCCAGCATTGGTGCAGCCCTGGAGACTGCGCTGGTTTCTTTCCTGCCCCTGCTAAAGGCTTGATTCCCTCCTCTCTCCTTAGGAACCCAGGTGACCTGATGGGTGCACACAAGGGTCCCCTTCTTTCTCTTCCGAGGCTGCTGGCTGTCCCATTCCCTGCCCAGCTCAGGCAGCCAGTTCAGGGCCACGTCAAATCCCTGCAGAAGCAGGGATCTTCCCAGATGGCACCAGAAAAAGGCTGTGCTGCAACAGACCCTCCTTCCTTCAGAGATAACCCCATCCCTGCTTGAACCTTCCTGCACTTAAAGAGCCACAGTAAATTCAGAGCCGCATTTCCCAGTGTATATCTTCTCCTTTCCTGTAGCTTGCCCCCAGGGAGAAGGGAGGGAGGGTCTAGCTGGTCCAAGAGAGAGGTCAGCCTGTTGGGAGGGAGGCAGTTATAGCTCTGCATCCACTGAATTGCTGGCAGGCTTGGAGGACAAGAGCTACAGTTGCCCCTCCTGGGGTGATGGGGATGAGGAAGAGAAACTGCCCAGGTAGAAACGGGCTGGGAAAAGTGATGTGCACGCACTCCGTTCAGCAACTGTCAGCAGGTACCGGGGCTCAAAACTGCCATTCCCTGCAAAGTCATGACTGTCCCTTCTACAGGGACCTCATGCCTGGGTGATGTTGCACCCTAGGACGTCGGGCAGCCGAGACAGCAGGCTGGGTCACAGGGGAAACCGGGCTAATCTTTTCAGCTGTCTTAGCTTTAAAAGGCTCCAGCAGGTAAAGGGAGCTGGACTTTTTGTGGACTGTGCTGTTTCTGCTCCCGCTTGGGTGTAGGGCAGGTGGCGGCTGAGATCCCGGGATCCTTTAGGATCCCAGAGAGGAGACGTACTCAAAATCCCAGCTGTTGCACACCAGTGCTTTCAGTCTTTGCCTCTGCCATTCTCCAGCAGCCACAGCCCTCCATCTCCTGAACAGCAACGTGATGTCCTGGGTAGAGACACAGACACAATCTCTGAAGGGATTGTACTGAAAGGGTTGATAAAGGACCCAGGTTCACAAAAGTGCCTGACCTCACGCCACTTGCTCCTTTCCTCCCATGCCAACTATCCCGGGAGAGCCAGACTCTTTTTTTCAAGGGCGAGTCCTAGCTGGGAGCTGTCTGCCTTGGAGCTTCTTGGCGTGTTTCTGGCCCTCTCAGGAAAGCAAGCCCAGCCCTAGCAGTTTAGCACGAGCAGAGACTATTCTCGCAGCAGCACAAAACCGAAAGGGCTTCACGACTCTCCCCTCAGCCGGGTGATGCTCGGAGGTGAGCGTCTCCCCGCCGCAAAGGATGCTCCAGCAGCGGTTTCAGACAGCCCCTGCACTGGAGTCTGAACCCCTCGCACCAGCCCCTCCTTCCACGGCCTGCACTGGGTGTAAAGCAACCTGCCTAAACTCCGAGCCCTCGTCTCCTTCGTTCCAGCTAGTTTCTGATGGTGTCCCTCATATGCAATAGGGGAGTGCTAGACACTTCTTTCTTGGAGGAGATGACAAGGGGCAGAGACAGTGCACCGGTAAATAACTGAGCTGCAGAACTCCCCGGTGCAGGATGACAAATGTCTGTGCAAGTTCAAGAAGAGACCAGACTGGTTTGCTGCGGGGAAACCCAGCAGGGAATCTTAAACACACAGAAACTGCGTGCAGTTCAAGGGAACAGGATGTTCTCATAGCCTTTCCCAGGCTCCCGGTAGCCACCTCTGTCAGAGGAAGGAGATGGCCTGCAGTCCCTGCTCTTACATTCTCCCTGTTCTTGCCCAGAATGAAGGGAAATGATGTCACCTTTGCCTTCAGCACCCATGCCACCCTGGGGAGACTGAGAAGGGTCCACGGTTTGGGCTTCTGCTAACAGCTGCTATCAGCTAGAAAATCGGCGAGTGAAAATGCTGCAACTGCTTATCTGTGTAGTGCAAATCTTTGTCACGTCAGGCTTTTCCTTGAAGCTCCAGCTGCTGCAGTCTTTGCACGAGAATGGCAGCTTTTCGCTTAAAAATGGGGTTTGCCCCGTGGCGTTGGGGGCTGATAGGAAAGCAAATTTACCGGCAGCAAGGACGTATCAGCCCCATTTCGTCACAGCCAAGGAAGGAACCGCTGCTGGGGCAAGTCCATAGTCAGGCCCATCTGCCACCTCTCGCTGGAGCCGTGCACTGGTGCCGGTGGGGAGGCAAGGGGACATCCCGGGGGTGGGGGGAGCGCGGTCAGCGATTTGCCACCAGCCCTTCCCCCAGCACAGTCCCTGGCACCACGGGCTGGAGAAGGAAGAGGTGTAGCTGCCACGGGGTCTGCGCCAGGGAAAACACATCCCCACCGTGCACCGCAGAAAGACACTCGTTCTGCATTTAAAAATCACTGCCTGCCTTGGACACGACCTTCCCAGAGTAAGAAGAGCAGCTTCAGGGAGATGTGCCATTGGGTTATCTCTTGCTAGTGAAGGGGGAATCCCAAACCTCCACCCCTCGTCTCCATCCACCCTCAATACACCAGAGGGAAAGCCAGCCCCTGCCCCAGGGTCAAGAAGGTGTCCTCCCATCTTCTCTCACGTTGGCTGATAAGAGACAGCGAACTCTCCAATTTAACGGTGAACAATTACGTCTGGAAAGAAACACTTCGATGCTGCCTCTTGCTGTACAAAGCAAAGCCCTAAGGCAGCAGTGGCAGTCACGCGGCCACGGGCCACGCTCGTGAAACTGCCGTAACTTCATGGCCATGACCAGCCTGGTGTCATAAATGCACCGACACTAATTTTGCTCTATTAGCTAGGACCACACCTACTGAGAAAGAAGAGCTGAGGGTCCTCAACTGCCACTGGAACTGGTACATCGCGTGAAAGAAAGCTTGTTCTTACAAGGCTCGTGATAAAAATCAAGAGTTTGCAAGTGCACAACAACAAAGAGGAACTGCAAGGGAAGAGACCACAGGCAGGCAAAGTGATGAGGGGGGTATGCTCCCTATAGCTTCCAGCTCAAAAACAATGGGTTAACATTGGCTCTGGGTTTAGGAGGACATCAGATACCCCAGATCAGGCCCAAGATGAAGGTGGATTGATGCCCAAGGCTAAGGCTGACTGAATTCCCCTCTCAGATCGCTGAGGCATGCAATTTGCAGATAGATTAATCAGATGAGTCTGACTTCTGTGGTTTCCTGGAGTCTCGTCTCAGGCTATAAAACCTTGCTGGGAGCAGGAAGAGACCCCAGCTGCAGCCTCACCTCCAAGGGATCCACTGAAGCCGAGAACGCTGTGATGAAGCACCTGCAGAAACTCCTGCTCTCCCTCCTGCTGGTGACGTGCCCCCCAGTCAAAGCCAGTAAGTAGAGCAGCCCGGAGGTGGGGAGAGGGCTGGGGAAGGAAGAGTCCCAGGCAGCACGCCCCGTGGCCTCCAATCCCCCCATCCTCAGTCCCATTCATTGCAGATTATTCCTGGAATCGGAGGGAGGGAGGAGGTGAAGCCAAGACCCACTCCACACCCTATGTGGCCTATCTGCAAGGAAAGAACAACCAGTCCTGCGGAGGCTTCCTAGTGGCCCCGAACTGGGTGATGACAGCGGCTCAGTGCTTCGTGTAAGTTTTTGCTACGTTCGTACAGCACCTGGTGCAATGAGGTTGTTGCACCGCCATGATCTGGGTGACATCTCCTGGATGGAGGTCTAAGGGTTTGAATCACTTCCTTCACGGCTGTGGCCAAACTCTTTCCCTAGCAGGGCTAGCACCAAAGCAGCAGGGGTCTGCCTGCAGCTCTCCCTCGAGCCACCCTTCCCCACGTCCCTCCCCAGCCCCTCTTCAGATACCTTTCTTTTTTTCTTCCCCCTCCATGACTCATTTTATTCTTCCCAGACATCAACAGTGAGAAGTCAGACCGGCTTCATCCCTCGCTGTCACTGACCTGCTGGCAGAGCAGGGATTGCTGGTGTCAGGCTTTGTCCTTTCTGCCACCAAGGACCTCCAAGACCGTTACCAGAATTTACAATCTCTTACGAGCAAGGTGCTTGCCCAGCTCTCTTCCATCCCTCCAGCTGCAGAAACTGGGGCATGGAGAGGCAAGAGGGCTCTTCCAGATGTGCAGGACTGGGTGTAGCTGCTACGCTCTTCAGGGCTGAAGCTCTGCCCCGGTGCCGCTAAGCCAGGCTCAGGGCCAGTCCCCACATCTGGGCAGCAGGAACGAGGATCAGCAGAAGCCAGGAGCCCGGATGCCCACGTCCCACCTGCTAGATTGAGAGGGACTCCCACCCGTAGCCAGGGGCCTTCCCAATTGCCCAAGGCAACCCCTTCTGCAGGTGATGTAGAGGCCAGTAAAGGTACATTGGCCCAGAGCAGGGTCCTGATTTAGAAATCCCTCCTTGGGCCGACAAAGCCTGAACCTACGGTCCACATATCTTAGTACACAGCAGCAGCATTGGACCAAATGTGCTCAGCTCGAGATCCAGAGGTAAAGTAACCCTCGCAGGAACTTGCTCTGCCTCTTGGCTGGGTAGATTCACTGGCAGAGCTCCTTGCTTCTATCATTCTTCTTCCAGTCTCTCTGGGATATGTGCCTCAGTGTTACCAGGGAAGACAGGAGAAAGCTAATGACATACATTGTGCTTGGTTTTACCAGATATAAACCTCTGACTGTCATCCTTGGAGCCCACACAATCCAGAAGAGAGAGGAAAGCTGGCAAACGTTCGAAGTCCAAGAGTATCACTGTCACCCAGACTTCATGAGTCCTAAGAAGGGAAATGACATCCTCTTGCTGAAGGTAACTACCTGCCCGGAGCACCTGCCTGGTCCCGTCCGCCCGACGTGCAGGGCTGAGCTGTAACCCTGGAGCGGGAGGGGACAAACTTTGCCACCGAGCATTTACAGACCAAGCGCTTATTTCTGTATTTTCTGTCCCCGTGCCCAGCTGAAAGGCAATGCCAAGAGCAACAGCTATGTCAGGACCATTTCCTTTGAAAAATCAAAAGTCCCTGGTGGGACCGCGTGCAGCGTAGCCGGCTGGGGCTACAAAACACCCACTGCCACGTTACGCGAAGCCACCGTCACCATCATCAAACAAAGGGATTGCCTCAGCCACTACCCTGGACTTGCTGACAACTTGATTTGTGGCCGCAGTGGATCTGGGGTGCCTGAAAAGGTCAGTCTCTGACTTAGGGAGTAGAAGGCTGCAGGGGAGGTTTCAGCCAGGTGCTGGGCACAAACCTGATCTGGGCTAAAAAAACTTCACTGAAAAGGTACCGTCTAAAATTGCTTCTTGTCCCCTCACTCTCCCCCTCTCCCCCCCATCGCTCCATGCTTCCTCACCAGCCTCTTCCTCCTCACCTGGCACAAGAGGTGCCCTGGGAGGGTCGGCAGCATTCCTGCTGCCTGCGGGCGCCGCGCGTGTGCTCAGCCCTCGGCCACGCAGGAGGGACGAGGAGATCCTTGTCTCCCCACAGCAGAGGACCTCACAGTCTCAATGGCACAAGATGACAACAGCTTGGCCATAGCGGGGTTTGCCGTAAATCTCGTAGCTGGTCTGAGTGCATTCTGTAGTGCTCTGCAGAAGGGCAGAAATGAATAATACTTTAATAATACTACTTTAAGCTTCAGCATTTGCCCAGCTGTAGGTGTGCTGGGTCCCAGACAAAACCACCAATGGCCCCTTTTGGACCCCGAGCTCTCCACATCCATTGCGAGTCCAAGCTTCTCCTGGGGAAGCTCTGTCCTGATATTTGCAGCCTCCCTGTTCTTTGCAAACACACCCTTTTCCTGGGGACCCCACGTAACTCAACACCGAACTCTCTCCTCTCCCATTTTACAGGGCGATGCCGGGGATCCGCTCGTCTGCAACAACAAAGCCTACGGCATCTTCTCCTACAGGCATTACAATTGGCCCGGTTTCTACACGCACATCGCTCCTTACCTTCCCTGGGTCAACAGGGTCATGAAGTCAGCATGACCCTGCTCTCCCCCCAGCCGCTGCCCGGGAAAACTCGCCCTTCAGGGCCCCACGCTCACCTGCTTTTTCTTCCTTTCTCCCTGGCAAACCTCTTCCACTGATCCTCAGGGACAGGGCAAGGACTCCTCTCTCCAAACTGTGGCAGCGGGGGGCTCGGCGCAGAGGTTGCACCTCGACTGCGTTTGTTCCCTCTGGAAGCTGGGGAGTGCCCGCTCCCACCCTTCGCTGCTCTGATTTGTGGCTACAGCTCTCGAAAAGAAGCAGCAGGAGAGCCCCGAGCGAGGTGACAGTAGCTGTCGGGATGTCTGCCGCCCTTTGGGGAAGGCGAGACAATTAGATGGGGGGATCCAGAGAGCAGCCTCCTCCCTGCCCCTTGCACTGGGGCCAGCAGATGCCTGGGTCTCCTCTGCCCCAGCCCTGGGGTCAGGGGGTTGCCCCAGCTCCAAGGAGGATGCTTTCAGCTCCTGCTTCACTGCTGCTGTCCCCTACCTCTGAAACCTGCTGCCTCCTTTCTCCCCTCTTGCTGTAGCTCCAGTGTTGTAAGAATATATAAAAAACAATAAATTGCATCTGCACGTGAAAGCCTTTTGCCTTCTATGATTTGGATTTCTCTCGGCTGCTGGCTCCAGTCCTGAAGAGCTCAGAAGAAAGTCGCTGCTCAAGCAGCTGAATCCCAAGCTGGAAGTTTCTACCCTAAGCAATGGCCTCCATTTTCTGTCCCACCTAAACGGCCAGAAGAGGTGTCAAGCCTGGTTTTCAGGGCAGGGGAAGCCTCTTGGCCTCCTCTCCCCAGCGTGGAGTGCTCAGGCAAAACTGAAGAAGATGGTGATGGGTCATCTCCTGCCAGGAGATCGTCTCCCCCCATCTGCTGCAGCGTGAGCAGGCGGAAAGAAGAATTATGGAGGGGAGGGGGCCGGAGCACAAGGGGTCCCGGCGCATGGGAGCGCTCGCTGCGTGTGCCCGCTGGTGTTGCATGGGGTCAGAACTGGTCCATCTCATCCCAGGGCAGCGAAGGAAGACGGCCCGAGGCTCCAGCCCTGTGGTGCCCGAGAGCTCCGCGAGCCCTGGGGCTGTGCCCAGCCCTCCGCTGCCTCCAGCTCCTCGGGCTGTGGGACAGCCAGGGCAGCAGCAGCGCGTCGGCGACAGACGCCTTTGGCTGCTCCAGCCACGCAGCTGCCTGGAGGAGCCAAGAAGCAACGAGGTTTTGTTTAGAAAGAGGATCCAGAGCCAGGGCGGCCCCGAGCAGAGCCGGGCTCTCCACCACCCCGTTCTGCAGCGAGGGGGCACATGCAGAGGCTGCCGTCCCTCTTGGGCAGACGTCCAGCTCCCCAACCTCCCGGAGCACTCGGCCAAACTCCACGTAGAATCACAGAATCACTAAGGTTGGAAAAGACCTCTAAGATCATCGAGTCCACCCCTCACCCCAACCCCCCCATGCCCACTAAACCATGTCCCCAAGCGCCACATTTCTACGTCTTTTAAATCCCTCCAGGGATGGGGACTCCACCACTGCCCTGGGCAGCCTGTGCCAAGGCCTGACCACTCTTCCAGGAAAGAAATTTCTCCTAATGTCCAGTCAGTAAATATTTTCTTTCTACATTTCGTGGTTTAAGACAAAAAAATAAAGACCCACCTCTTCTAGAATACAGCCTGAAACTATTACATCTGAAGGAAATTAATCTGGAGATTTGGCAAGTGACCTGGCAAGAGAATGAGAACAAACATTTCCATCAGGTGCTTAGGATTTCCTTGACAAAAATAGAAGAGACAAGGAAAAACCCACTCTGCCAGGTCCCCACTTCTCAAGTTAATGACAGTTCCTCCCGAAAAACAATTTCAGGATGTCCCTCGCCGCAGGGCTGACCCGTCTGACAGAACTGCCCATCAAGTCCAAGTCCCAGCAATGTCTCAGCCTGCACCTCCCCACGCCCTGCACAACCTCTCATCCATCCCCGCAGGGCAAAACCTCACGTTCTAAGAAACACCGCATCCTTCGGTGGGCAGGGGGGGTCCACAAGCAATAGGGACAAAGAGCGAACTCCCCCCGCCCCGCCCCCCGGCTCAGAAAGAACAACCCTAAGGAAAAAAACCAGCTCTTGGCTTCCTCACACGACCACCTCTGCCCTGAGGAGGGGAGGGAAATGGAATCCGACATCTACAGCTTCAGGCTCTTAAAAATAGAGCCCCCCAGTCCAACAGGCAAGGAAGCTCCTCTGCATCGCTCAGCCAGCGCTGCCAGTGCCCCCCCGCACGCCGGGGCCCCGCCAGGAGGGGGGTCCCTCACCCGCCAGAGCTGGGCAGCGCAGACCCCCGCTGCCGACCGCCCGGGGATCTAACGGTGCAGGCACCCCCCCTCCCAGGCGCTCATTGGCATACCCGGAATTACATCAGCCTGATTGAATTAATCTTAATTGGCGAGGGCATCTGCACATCGGCACACCAGCTGATCTGAAAGAGCCCTGGAAGAGCCCGCTCCCGTCCACCAGCAGCGGGAGGGGGGTCCAGGCCAGGCTGAACGCCCAAGAGCCCCCTTCTGCGTTCGTACGATGGAAGTGAAACGCAGGCAAGGACGAGTGAATGCAGAGACCCTTCTCCTCTCCCAAATTTTGAAAGCCAGAAACAAAGCCAGAAACTTTTTGAGTGAAAACTTCAGATCACAGAAGTGCAAACTCTTTCTACCAGAAAAAAGGGACAGTAAACCTCTTCTATTCTCTACCGAATTACAGGAGGGGGAAAAAGCCAGAAGAAAGCTTTTTTTGAGAGGGCCTTTCCCCAGACACAGCCCGGTGCAGCCACACTGAAGAGAGAACAAAGGAGGAGTCTGTACAAGCCACATTGGCCACCATCTTGCACACAAAATAGCTGCTGCTGGCCAGGGAGGGCGAGGGAGGGAGCCTGATGGCCAGTGAAATGGTGAACGTATTGTTTTACACAGCCAAAGGGCATTCCAAGGCCTGTAACTTTGAGGCTTGTCTTCAAACAAGTACAAAACCAGTAACGCCACTCGCTTTTTCTCCCCACGCTGATTTCCAAACATACTGGTTTTGACTGGGATTCCAGGCAAAAGTTCAGAGTCTATCCAAGCCTAACGCAGGGCAGGGAGGAGAGGAGTTGTTTTATAATAATCATCTATTTATACGGGTTTCCTGTGCTGTAAGCAGCCCTGGTTTCTCTCCTCTCTGGGTTGCAATAACCGCTCCCAGCAAACCACTGGAGGTTCAGGACCTCGGAGCTGGGAGGCACAGGAACCCCGGTGAGCGTCGCACTGCAAAGACATCACCAGACCTGGGAGAAAATCGGAGCCTGCGGAACAAACATCTCACTCTCCTTGATGCGACGTTGACTTTGGCCTTAACTACAGCTGCGCACTTTGGGGTTTACAGCCGGGGAATGAGAGAGCCAGAACAACAGAACTCGAGTCTTCAGAGATGGGATGGATCTGGGAGGAATCTGCCCAGCTGAGGTGTGGAGCTCGATTCATACCCCAGCGGTGGGGATGCACCAGTAACAGAAAAAGCAGCCAGATCGCTAAAGACATTTAAGCAACTGTTGGAGAAAAATGGGATAAAATCTGACTCTCTGTTGTTAGAGGTACCCAGGTAGTTTTGTAGCGCAGAGAGGTTTTGAATTTGACAATATTTGCATTCGTCTAACTGCATAGAAAGGCGGGGGGGAGAGATCTGTTTAAAGCACAGGAATCCAACATATTTCTTGAGATTAGAGCAGATGAATGAAATGCTAAAATCAAAGACCAGGAGACAAAGTTTTCAAAACTACTGATAAGAACATCTGTCTTTTTGAATCCAAACTGTTTTTTGATCTGGAAGTTTTGATCAAGCCCAATTTCACCGACTGTTTTTAAACAATTTTAGGCCTATAGGTACACTTCAGTTTTCAGGTTACAACAAAAGTTTCCTGACTATAGAAACACAATCACTAAAGTTTTTGAAAAGCAGCAGTCAGATTGAAGCTTTTGTGTTAAAAGAAAACCCCTAATGGGTTTTATTTTTCAAGATGTACTTCTGGGAAGTGTTTGCCTTTCCTTATGTTCGCCTTTGCATAAGGGTAACTTGTTAGAGCCCATGTAATATTTGCAGCAGCGCTGGATACAAAACACTAGACCAAAGATTTTAAGATTCCAAGTACTTTCCAAATCTAGTAATTCAAAACGTCTTAAAGCCCCCCAGGTCATTCACGTGACTAAGAAAAGCTGTGACTGCCCAAAGCATCCGTGATTTTTGCTGTGGATGATGATGTTGCAGGAGAGCACATTTATGCTGTAGGTTTTACTTGCATACAGTGCCCTCTTTGGGTTAGCAACAGCATGTGTTCTTCAAGGTTCTGTCTGTAAACAGCTTCTGAATTGATCCAAAAAATTTACCTCTAAAAAACCTTTTTCAACAAAGCATAAGATTGCAGTTTGGAAGTAAATTCTTCACTGAGAAAGGCACCTCTTTCCCCTCGGGTTCTTTACATTTAATCTGCTCTGAATCAAGGGCTGCAAAGCTGACATCAAGCTGAGACTTCTTTTCTAATCAGGCTGCCAAATCCTTTCCAGAAGAATTCCAAGGATGTTCTCATCCTACATCGCCTGTACTTTGCAAAGAGCCTCACTGAAGCTATCAGCTGTTTGCAGCATTAGAGATGAAGGTCTGAGCCGCCGGGAGGGAGTATCCGAACCAGCCTAGCAGGAGAGACCTGACCTGCCTTTTGGATGCTTCATACAAACACCATTTATTTCCATGGCCAGGAGCTACGGATACACACCTGAGGTGAAGGGAGGAGCAATCTGGGAGCAGTGCATAGGGGTGCCCAGTGACAGCCGGTGACAGCACCCGACCGGGTGCGCAGAACAGCCCTCAGGCTGCACCTCTGGTCCCTGCGGAGCCACATCCTGGCCCATCCCGGGAGCTGGGTTACCCAGAAGCTTTCACACAGCCCAAATGCTGAGTTTTGTCATACAGTCCAGTACAGGAGCCACAAAAACTCTTCAGAAGCCATGAGTTCTCCACCCGAGGTGATACAGATGTTACAAAAATTGCTTGTAGAGGCTTAAATTCCTGATTGGAATGCGTCAGAGAAGATAAAACAGCTCGAAGACGACTATACTGAACTCGTGTGCCCGAGGAGAGCACACAGACAAGTTTGTTTTAGAAATTGCTAAGGGTTCTAGCTTGTGCTGGGAAGCTACTGAGATATCACGGACAGGAGACCACACGTACAATTTATTTTCAACTAGCTTTACAACCCAGACAAAAGGAAGGAAGAAGAAGCCATCCTGACTATTTCCCATCAGTTCTTATCACTTTTGTCTGCGGGGACACATACACTATGAAAGCTTTATTCAGATGCCTTCATCCCAGAAGAGACTGGCTGCTGCAATGGAGGGACTCACGATTTCCACGTTCTATCCATTCGAACCAGCCAAGCTGGTACCGTGCCTCTGACCTGCCTCAGATTGCAGAGTCCTGCGTAAGGCAGCTTGGCGTCAGGCTAGACACAGCCGAGAAAGATGAAGTGAAGGAGGGAGGCATTATATTGCTGCTTTATAAATTTCATATGACATTGTATTCTCCTCATGCTGGACAGATGCTTCGCTAGCTTTGCCAAGAGAGCAAATGTAATGCTTGAAGAAAAGAGCTTTCTCCTGCTATGAGGATGATGGCTGTCCAAGGACAAGGCGAATCCCAAATTCTCTCTTCTTTGCCCTCTTCTTCTGCATGGGATTTTTTAATATGAAAAAGATGGAAGTTGATTTCCTTAATGTCTGGGTCCACCTACATACACAGTCCCAAGGATGTGTTCTGGTGGTGGCAGTGATGTCTAACGACCAGGTTGGAAGTGACTTGCAGCACTAACAAAACCCCAGTCCCTGGGCCAGCACACCTTACCAGAAAACTCACCTGGCCCACAGCCCACTTCTGGTTGCCCTCTTTTCACCAGGAGTCCCCCCAGAGCAGGCTGCAGGTGAAAGGAATTGTCCAGGCAGCAGCAGGCGGCTCCACGCCACAGTCCCTCCGGATTCCCAAGACTTCTCCGTGCGGGATGGGGAACCTCCTGCACAGGAGGAAGGAGCTGAAGGCTGCTCACCCCCCGCCTCCGCTGCTGAGGTGGAGGCTGGGAGCTCACTGGAACCAGTTTACTCAGTCTGTGTTTGAGGGGCCCTTGGGAAAGGCAGCAACTGGGAGCAAGCTGCGTGGATTGTTCTATCGGCTGCTGCTCCCAGCTGCCTCTTTCCCTCGGCCGCTCTGAGACAGGCAGGAACCCAACCTGCTGCGCGTACGCTGAACAACCTGCACCCGCGCTGCACAGCCGCGGCAACGGGCAATCTGCACCGGTGTCACGGCTGGAGGCTGCAAAAGGCCAAAACAAGGCCCTCTCACAGGCAGCTGGGAATACCGGGCATTAGTTTTAAGACTTTACCTTCTTCCTTGAAGAGTCTGAATCTGTCACTGTGCTGCATTTAAATGGAGCGGGTTATACTCTCTTTGCAAAGAATGGCACAACACATGATCCACGTGGAGCTGAAGGAGATAAACAACAAACCGCACGCACTGCTTTCAGCTGCTATTTCATGCTTCCCAGCTGGTGAGAACACAGAGCTACTGAGAAAAGCAATGTACATTCACCCTTAATTAGAAAACAGCGATGATACAAATACCCGCCAGGATTACGGCCGACCAGATTGGAGTGATCTTCCTGGTTCAAGACGGAACGCGGCATCTCGGGCTGTCCAGCACCGGCAGCCTCACCCGTGCATTAAATGACACGGAAGGGACCAGAATATCCTTGGCTGCAGCTTCCTGAAAACACAGGAAACCTTACAGAGAGGAAGTTAGACATCTCTACCCACTCTCAGCTGATTTAATCTGAAATTCCTGGGGACTGATCCTAGGGAAGCAGAATTAAATTCTAGGAACTCCATCCCAGGAAATCCCTTTGTGAAAGCTTTCACAATCATCCGTCCCTGGACTCCTAAAGGCATAAATTTAAGCAGCGTTTCATATTTCAGTCCACGTTGTTAACAAACAAGACTGGAAGTGGGTCTGGTCCCACCAACATTTCTGCTATCAGCAACGTATATCCTGCAAGAAATGTGCCTGAAATGGGCTGACACTTCAGCAAGAGGCAGCGAATACTGACAACTTCACTTAGCAATTCTACTCCAAAATCCTGTAAAATTTTAAGTCATGGTGCCATCGTTGCATCCCTACATCTTAAAACCCTAGTCAGCCACTGTTCACACTTCAGAATTATTAGTACAGTATGTTATATATAGTTATTGTGTATTATACCTTATATTTACCAAAACACACTTGGTTTCTACGCCTCAGAGTCCTGATTTTCTGAGCAGGGACAACATTGCTGGCTAGGCGGGCAGAGCGTGCGTCAGTCAGACGCAGGTCCCACCGGGTACAGACGTGGTTAAGCCAACCAGGAGGAGGGGGAGACGAGGGACAGGAGTGAAGAAACGCATGCATGACCACCACGGCTTTTAGGAACAAAATTTATTCCAATTTCAAACAGAGAATTTATTTCAGGAGAAAGATATGAAAATCAATTTCCATCAGATATTTCTGTAATAAGGGTTGTTGCCCAGCAGTCAGAGTGGGATCATTCCAAGAAACAATCACACTCCTGGACTGGAATGAGATAGTTTGGAGCCTGAATAGATCCTGACACTGGGCATCTTATTCAGAAACTCCTTTACCCTACCCTCTTCCCTCCCCCCACCCCAACACGCACAACAATACATGCATTGCAAATGACAAGGTTTAAAAACAGCATTTCATATAGTATCTTTTTAAATAGGATAATGTTTAAATTGTCTTAAATCAGGATCCTATAATATACAAGTATAACCAAATAATTTCCACCACATTGGCACTTGTAAAGAGTCTCTGGCACTACTAAAGAAGGGGCATTGGCACAAACCATACTCTTATAAAACTGGGTGCTGCATAACACACTTTATCTCTGCTGGACTCTAACAACCTGGGCTCTGTACAGTACAATACAATGGTCAGCACACTCCGGAAGTACTTTTTTTTTTTTTTAAAACCAATAAAACACATGAAGAAAAACCATAGTTGAACGCAAGGCCAACATTGCTGGGAAGCAACAACAAGAGACCAAAGAATCCAACTCCGGGAAGAAGGGGAGACAGGCAGAAAGGGCAGGAGCTATCTGACACGCTGAAGCAGTAAGGGGCTGTTGCTCACCAGGTAGCCAGTCCACACAGAATGGTGCAAAGAAATGGGATGGTCCTCTCCTCACTGACTTCAAGTTTCAAACTGGTTCAAAGTACGTTGGCTTCTTCAGCAGAACAAAGGTAAAAAGTGCACAAGGAGCAGAGGTTAGCCAAGAGACCACTTCCTCAGACTCGAGATTCTAGATTCTCTACAAGAACCCAATTCCACCTCTTTTCTGAAGGTCAATCTGTTGTCTCAACCCGCAGAAAGTTCTGACTGGCCTTGCTTTCAGAAAAGATGATATAGGCAAATTTGGTTTAAGGTTTGGCACTTTTGCTAGGGCAGGCATTTGCCAAAGGGCCAGCCAACAGAGACACGAACCAGTTCTGCAGGAATGCTCCACTGGCCAAGCTGGAGGCACACAAGCTACTGCTTGCTAAGAAAAGCATGTGCTAACACTGGTATCTTCTCACATATAATACAGTCCACAGACAACTCCAGATTATGTGTACAAGTTTGACCCATTCCTCCCCTAATTCAGAATGAGGTTTTGGGAACTCATGAGACAGCCATCGCATAATGTTCTCCCCTTCCCTTTGCAATAATCATCACACCAAGTCAGTTATCAGGCCAACAGCCACACCAGGCAGTTGCTCAGTAAAGTACAGCACATGCCTAAACCCTCGCGCCCGAAGCCTCCCACAGTTCCCCACGACAATGCAGATTCACTCTGCAAGAGACAGAAGCCAATATCCCTCCTCCTGTGCCAGGGCAGCAGCTCTTAAAGAAGGGGAGGATACAAAACAAAAAAAAAGTTTCCGATTCAAGTGGAAGTACCACCATCATTCACCTTGGAAAAAACCAAAAACTTCTGGGAAGTTATTTCCAAGAACCTGTATATCTCAGCGCCAGGTTGTTGCTGGCAATAGTTGTACTGTGAACCATTTACAAGAGGATCACAGAAGCAGAAGAGGCTGGTGCTGCCATCTGCTTCAGATGAACAGCACTTAGAATACATGAAGATGATTATAAATTCCTCTTTATAGGACAGTTTCTACAAAATGAATCATTTTGGCATAAAGACAAAAAAAAAGCAGTAAAATTGATGCAAAGCGGTCTGACACATGGGAATCCCTCTCATTCCTCCCAAGTGTTAAATGCAGTCCAGAGCATGGCTAGTCTCAAGAGATGCTGTGTTTCCCGCAGCATCGCCGCTCAGCCAGACTGGCTCTTCAGCTGTTGGTCCCATGGCTACTGTTCCAACTTGAGCTCTCTAATCACTCTTAGCAGAGCTTGCTTTCTTCTGTAGTGCTCTGAGACATACAGAGGCTTCCCTCAGCTATTCTGGAAAACAAGAGGGACCTATACACAGAATTACTCAAAATTACGTCCCTCCATATTTTAGTGTTCTAGATCAAAGCATCTTAAGCATCTCAGACAAAGATTTACTCTTACATGTTGTGCAAAACACTGATGTAGTGCTCTGTCTACAAAAGAGACAAAATATCAACAGCCCCCTTCAACAGTGCAGTTCATTTAGTCTTTATCTACTGGCAGCCTGCTAGCCTTCAAGGGGGCAATGTGGTTGATCCAGAGAATTTGGACCCAATGCTACTTGTTGGAATCGGAACAGAAGCATTTAGTGATGGCTAAACACGCCCAGAGGGGGTCAGATTTCCCTGTTTCCTACTCACTCCTTGCCTCGCCACTGCAGTTATCTTCCAGGCCGGCAACAGGTCTTCAGCACATTTGTTCACTTGCCTCAGCTCCTGGAAAAAGCTCTGTAATGTGCAAAGGCTTCACATCCTTCTGCTTAGTGGAGTTTCATTTGGCATCTAGAATCCAGAACTACTTCCACGCTACCTTCCACCTGCCCCAGCAAACCCTGCTGTCTCTGCCTCTACTCTCCTGCTAAACAAAAGTGCAACCACAGCAGGGCTTTCTGGATTCCGTAGCAGCCGCGTGCTCCAGCCACGTCTACTGTAACTTGATTATCACAGGCACCCTGGAGCAAGTACGTGTGCAAGTCTTCCAAAGAGGATCCGTACTCCTCTAAAGAGACACACAGCGGCATGTGCCTCCGGGGAATGCATAAATAGGAGAGAGAGAATTGCCATTCCCTCCAAGAGCTATCCTCAATCTTTTCAAGTAAGAATCCTACCTACGTCCCAAAGTTTGTCACCCACTAACTCTGGTCCTTTCTAAAAATCTGCAAGCTGGACAGGACCGAAGAATTCTTACAAAGTCATTCAACACACTGGCACAAAATGCAATAAACAAGACTTGTTTGCTACTAGCAGCAAGAAAAGAACTAGAGGGTGGCACAAGACTAAGATTTTCAATCCAGCCAAGGTCTGATGTTTAAATGCCACAATTACTCAATGTGCTTTTGATATTTGCTGCATAGAGAAGTTGCTCACTTGATGTCATACACTTTAGTCAACAAAACGTAGTTTCTCTCTGCAAATTGAGCCTTGTGCGTGCACATGCGCTTGTGGTGCGGGGGGGCGATGTGTGTATGTGTGTGAAAAAAATAAAACCAAAATAAAATAAACAAGAACAATTACAGTCAGGCACTTCCCCAGGCTCAGCAGCTATTGCTCCAAGAGCTTCCATCATTTGTAGTCCATGAACAAAATACAGCAACATGTTGCAAACTATGTATAGAACATCAATAATTTAAAAAAAAAAAAAAAATCACAGTCTCCATACCTTTTATAATTGATAAGAAAAAATAACTCAGAACTAGAACATATAAAGAATGGAAAAGTGATGGCTTTTTTTTTCTGTTTTGTCTTTTTCTTTTTTTTTTTTGCACAATAGTTGGAGAGCAATCGCTCCTCCCCAACATTTCATCACAGTGAACCATGGAGCGTGTCCTGGGGAAGGGAAGGGAAAGAAGGGGTGGAGGGGAAGCAAGCAAGATTAGCAAATTACACCAGAGGCACCCTATAGCACAAGGCAAAGGGACCAGTAGCATCCTGCACTCCCACAGTCCAGTGAATTCACAATCTCGTCTGGAAAGTTATTTTTTTCTATACATACCATGGGAATGAAAAGGGGGGAAAAAAAAAAGTGGCTAAGCAACAAAGGAAAGCTCAAGATGAGACTGCCTTAGCTGTTTGGCAAAAAATTAAGAAGTAAGCAAGGTGCTGAAGAAATGAGGCATATCCCCGTTAACTGTGAAATAAAAGCAATTTGTTAAAAATATGAAATCAACTACTCTGTGGACAGAGACATGAGACTCCAGGATAACACCGAGCACTTGCCACTCCACAGATCAGACAATTTGCAATCATTACATCATCAAAAATTAAAACTTTTTTTCCTGTCATATTTAAAATTTCTTTTTTTGTCTTTTCTTCACAAGGAAGCCTCTCAAGGGGCCAAGAGCACAGCAGGTCAAACCAGGTTGTACTCCTTCAGGTTGAGCTGTAGGATGGTGTCCTTGACAGCTGCAAAGACGAAACGGATGTTTTCTGTGTCTGTGGCACATGTGAAGTGGGAATAGATGATTTTATCGCTGTCTGGATTTAAATCCACAAACATCTTGAGAATGAACTCACGGGCTGCCTGTGCATCCCTCTGTGGGCCTGCAGCAAACAAAGAAACCAGTTAATGGATTAATGCTAAGTGCATTCCCCGGTTCGATCCATCAGAATAATTGCTAGTGCACTTTTTCTTATGGGTTACAAAGCTATAAAGAAGAAATTAAGATCATTTATTGCCTAAAAGTCCCAGGAGCTGAAGTGTCTTATGCTTCTCCGTTACCTAACCAAAACCTACAAAAGGCATTTTTCCGAGGCTGAGAGTTCTGACAGACACCACGGCGTCATTTCAGACTGTGCTTTGAAATACGGCATTTGGTATAACCCTGTACGTGCTGCGTGCACCAGATAACAGTGGCAGATGCTGGATATACATAACACAATGCTCTCCTCTGGAGATGGGATGTATATTTGTTACCAATATATAGATGGATCTTACGCGCTGAAGGACACAAGCGTATGTTTTGCAAACAAGGGTCATCTTCAGCCAACACTGCAGTCTGTCCTAACTGGCTGGTCAACTCACAGGAGCTAAAAACTGGAATTCTTGCCAGTATTTACTTCATTTTGCTGACAACTCCTCAGAAAAAAGTCACTTACTGATCTTTCTTTCACAGTACTGATGTTGTCACATTCTCCATGGAAAGGACCATCTCCTGAGAGGTGGTCTGATGGGCTACCTCCCACTCCCAAGCCATGCAGCATCCCTGAAGGAGCTACAGTAAATACTTATATGAAAAAAATGAAAGTATATGATACTTCCTGATGTTGCAATCTTGTCTCCAGCTGTTAATTATATTAGAAGCTCACCAGCCCTTCCCAGCCCGCTGTAAAAACGTGATGTTTTCCCCCACTGACAATTTCAGAGTGCTTGTGCTTTCAGACAGCAGGGGGCACGAAACTCCAGAAGTGGGAGGACCACTAATAAGGAGCAATTTCATTAGTCATTTGAAAGAAGAAAGCTGTTTGCAAAATGGCAATTCTTCCTTTACCTTGTATTTTTAAAGCAGATAATGACAGAGTTAATACACGAGAGCATGGCAAGAAGCGTGTTGCCTGATCTCATTCCCCACTACTTTTTTTTATTTTCAGCCCTGTACAGATGTGTTACCAGCCAACTTTAAATGCATTCAACTGAGGAGCTTGAAATGCTATTTTGGCTAAGGAATTTTGTTTCAGATGGGAATTTCTCTGTTTCACGTAGATATTATTCTTCCACAACTGCAGATGGCCCACTATTAAGAATTTCATGCTACCTGAGATTTTTCAGCACTATCATTTGAATAACTTGGGCATTTGACCAGTCAGTTTCTCAAACAAGGACTCAAGTCACCTCTTGACTAGAGGGTTAAAAAGTCCAATATACCAGCAAATTGTCCCATGTTTATGAAACAGGTTATATGCACAAGCATGCAGGTAGAAAAGTTAGACTTCCATTATTTAATACTCTGAAGTGCATATTTGGGGGGGAGGCGGGGGGGAAGTAATTCTTCATCTAGGAGAGGTTCATTATTTGATCATTCGATCAGATTCCAGTTATCTACATATGATTAAGACATTTTTGTGACATCTTCTCATTGTTGTAGGTAGTCCTTCTCAAATTAAGATGTTTTCCCCATCTCTAGATCTGAGTTTTCTTTAAAAAAACCCAAAAAATTCTAACCAAACCACCTCCACGCCTTTTTCTAGATATAGAGTGTTCCTCCTTAAAAACCACTCACCATCAAACTCTGGGAAATAGTCAACAAGGTGGGAATACAGGATCTTGTCTTCCAACAGATCTTTCTTGTTAAGAAACAGGATAACAGAAGAGTTTTGGAACCATGGATAAGTGATAATGGTTCGAAAGAGAGCTTTACTCTCTTCCATCCGGTTCTGAAATGAGAAAAAGCAAGCCTTGTTTTCACAAATGAGCACGAAGATGCCTTTCTGCTACCTGCACATGTGCTCAGATCTGTACCGATCCAGCGTCTCAGATACTGCACACAGAATACTTTGGCCCCAGGTAGGTTCTCCTCAAGCTGCGCTGGTAAATGGAAAGGAAATGCCAAGTTTGATGAACTCAAAGTTCATTTAATTGGCGAGCCAGTTATAACAAAAAGCTTAAAAGTAATTTTCTGCTTTGACAGTCACGTGAGAGGAATGACCACAATACTTTGTGAACACGTTTTGTCTAGTCGAAAAAGGAATAACTGCTCTTACCTAATGGCATTTTTTTAATCTATTAGCAAGTGCAAAAATTCAGTATTGCACCTTCAAAGAGACCAGCCACTACCTCACAAGACAGCAGTCACAGCATGAAGTAATTCAGTGCAGAAAAGAGGAATGGGTAATTTTTAAGAGCATGCCGTCACACTGCACAGTACCCTCCAAGGCACACAGAACTCAGCAATTTCAGAGTATTTCAGTATTACTTGAGAAGTACAGATAATTTGAATGCACTGTGCATTTTCCATTCTCAGGGACATCATGACCCATTGAGGCTCATGTTCCCTTTGCAATAGGAAGAACTGAAGGGCAAAACCAACAATACTTGCTAATCCAACTTGGCACCAAGCACTTTGGTACCAACGTCCAAGAAGCTAGAAAGACATTCCTCCTCTCCTTCCACCCTCCTGCAGAGTTCCCATTCTTTGGCTTACCTCATTATCAGATTCCACCAGAACTTGGTCATATTCACTAAGTGCTACTAAAAACATGATGGAAGTCACATTTTCAAAGCAATGGATCCACTTCCTTCGTTCTGATCTTTGACCTCCAACATCCACCATTCTAAGGAAGAGAAATACATACAGTATCACAGAAGTAGCTGCAGTTCTCTGAATGCAAAGGAGCAGCATATGATGAGCATGAATGCGGCTCTTTACTATTCAAGTTAACCTGGCATGAGGATGTAATAACATGTGCTGGCTAACAAAACCATCAATTTACAAAATATCTTGTTCCAGAAATATATCAAACTGAAGAGATGGCCATAGGCAAGTAATACCAAATTCAAATCCCAAATATCAGCATTACTATTTTCAGTTGCATTCTGCTCTGGTTTGCTAAGCAGAAGTCCTGAGTCTGAAAAGACAAGTCCTTCAAAACTCTGCTCTGTCAAATGAGCAAACTATTTTTATTTTTTATTAAAGCATCTGCTTGCCTCAAAACTTCTCTCGCAGAGAGAGCGTTCTTAAATTATTAAACTTTTCTTTGAATGTGCTGTTTAACAGTTACACACTTCAGCTCCTCAGTTTTAAGTCCTACCTGTATGGTATGCTAAAATTATTTAATCACTCACCTAAAGTGCAACACCGGTCCCCTTTTGCTAAAACCCTATACCTACTTCATAGGTCAGCAAACCAGAAGAGGGAGAGTAACTTTCTGTATATCTGTAACTGAATGGTTTAAGAGAGAGGATGCAAACTTCTTTATTGCTCTCTTGTAATGTCAACACTGCGGTAGAGAAGGGCAGGGAGCATGCAAGTACCAGAGAGCTGGGGAGAAAATTGCTTTGCAATAGACAGGCATGTCATTGTGCCCTTTATACCATGCTCGATTGCTGCCTTAAGCCTCCAAATACCATCTGTTGCTGCAGCGGCACAGGCAACAAGTTTTGGTGTCATCCTGAGAGCACAAGGTAGGCACAGAAACCCACCTCTGAAGGCAGATGCTAGGTATCACATACAAGGAAGTATTTCCGCACAAAAAGTGGTCTCTTTTTGAAGGAGAAATAAATGGTCCAAGTTACTTGAGCTAAGCATTCTTAAAGGGAAATACATTTCAAGCCAAGCACTGCCCAGAGCAAGCTTCCCTCTCCTCCCTTTGGTGGCTTAAGCTACCAACAGTTCACTCAGCTGCCTCACAAGCCACCACTTCAGCCTCAGATGTCGGCAATGCAATCCTTCCCAGGAAGGACACCAACTCCTGCAAGACGGTTAGCTGGGCTTTAAGTGTCACTGATTCAAAAGCATGTTCTGTTTTGTGACATTCAATGCTTCAGCTTGGAGTTTTCCCTTAATCAGAATAAAATGTTACACCATCCCTGCTACAGGAGCAGCCGTCAGCAGGTATTTCATAACATCACAGCACATACATCCACTCAGGCCTCTCAACTAAGCACCTGGACACTCTAAAGCAATCCAGAACTCATCCTTCCTGAAACCATATCACTCCTCTCTCAGAGCAGCTGTAACATGAATACACCTTCAGTACCTGAAGATAATATTCTCTAGGTCAAAGGGGTACTCTATGATACCGGTTGTAGGAACTCTAACCCGTAGCACATCTTGCTGAGTTGGTAGATATCCTGGGGTAGCAATACGATCCACGTCGCTAAGATAGCTAGAAGAAGCACAATGGAAAAAAAAAAAAACTACCTTAGGTTGCAGCACATAAATATACAGATTTAAACACTGCTATGTTTAGTCTTTCCCTAGCATAAAAAAAAGTCAGAAGTCATCTGAACCACTTAAAATGTGATGTGGAAAAATTACAGAATACATCTTTGGGGAACGGTAATTCACCAGCCATCTCCCTTGGAGGATAAACAGATACATTAAGGACAACTTTATCAACTCTGTATAGCAGTGTGGAAGACAATCTTTATCTCAGAGAAAGTTTAAGTACAGTGGATGCTTATGTTTCAGCATCTAGTTTCATCTGAGGCTTTCTATTTATAAACGAACCTATGTCACCAGAGTTATATTTTGTTAATAACAAAGCCACTAAGTTACACATTCATGCACACCTGAAGGCCAAAGGCCAAACCTGAAGAGAAAGGGCAACACTTCTGCTGCCTAAGAGCCAGGACCAACATAGATGGCATAAGGTAGAGATTTCAGCCTCAGGTATACCCAGGAGCAGACGTGTGAACAACTGTCTTTATCACCCCCCAGAACACCCCATACCCTCACGAAAAGTAGCAACTGGTAAGGAATTTCCAGATCTAAATCTACCCTCAAATAAACACGGCCTCCCCCACCTCCAGCAAAGCTCTTTGCCTTTCTGGAGCCAGATTCAAACAAGTTACCAGTTACCTGCTCCCACTGCTTCTTCATCTTAACTCTTCCTAAGGATACTTCTGGCTAATAGAGGCAAAGTGCCTCTCTCATACGCCTCTGATTTTTATCCCAATACACGTAGCCAACAGAGGCTGTGCAGCTTGTCTAAAACACTTGCAAGACTCATCCGCCTCAATGAAAAAGATAAAAGGCACTTTAAACAAACTATGTAGTGAAATCTACAGCAGTGTTCCTGCCCTTTGAAACAAACTCTAGACTTCAAGTAAAAAAATTGGACAGGTATTATTTGTTAGACCATCACTACCATCTACCAGTGCATGCCAGTGATTATATACTTACTATTTAGCTGAGTCGGAAAGCTGATATTCTCTTCTCCTGTCATAACACTCTTGTATTCCAGGGTCGTTCCACAATGTTTTAATTGCACTTACATATGGCTGCTCAAATGTCATGACCTTTTCTACATCCACTTCCCGGATCAGCACTGCATTGGCCTGGAGAATGAAGAAAAGGAAGAGCGGG
>VZTQ01000193.1:17315-29696 GCA_013400755.1 Pelecanoides urinatrix | reverse complement strand
CCGATACCCAGCTCACCCCTTTCACAGACCCACCTTCCAGCCAGCCAGAGTTTGATGAGCTGCCCCCAGCCCCACGCTGCAGGTCTGAGAGGCAAAATACCTTCCGAACTGCACAGCAGAGCTTTGCTACCTGCTGCGCCCTGTGCTAGGGTGCAAGGCTCTCGTTAAAGCTGGGTGGTTGGAGGAACAGGACACCACACTCTCCTCTTTGAACTGGGCTTCATGCTGCTCATCATTTTCCATTTAAAAAAAAAAAAAAACAAAACACAACACTTTAAAGCCTCTCCCAGGTGTTTCTGTAGCCTCACACCTGCTCCCCTCCTTTTTCATCCCCTTCAAGGTTTCCTGCCTACACCTGCATTTCCCTCACACCATCTTGGGAAGGGGTGGCATCAATCAGACACAATCCTGAGCTCTCACGGGCACTGGAGTGGCCAGGACCACTGGGACCACTGAAGCAATCTCTGGAACAGAGCAAGGAGAAGGGATTGCAGCAGCCCTGGGAGCACCCCTCGTGCATGCAGCAGAGCTGTGCCACCGGCCAGGGAATGCAGGCGGCCAGGTCAGCCACCAAACCGCCTGTGAGCTACTTCTCACATGTGTGTTTTTAAAATGAGCTCACAATTAAGGGCCAGAGCACGCTTTCCATCCAGCCTGGAGACCCACTGACCATAACCTGCAGGCTTAGGGGTGATGGAGTCACCTACACGATTTCAGTTACTGGGTAGGATTAGGGCGTTTTTTTGTTTGTTTGTTTGTTTTTACAAAAAAAACCAAAGCTCATTCCCTCTCCAGCTGTAAACACTGGGTCTGTGTCTCCCACCCTTCTCACAGAGGTTCACCACTGCTCCTTGCACTTTCCCTCTCCTCTGCCTGCTTTTGCCATCCACCCTGACTCCTCTTTGGCCTGTCTGCCCTTCACCCGCATCCCTTGCCAGCACCCTGGGAGCTGCCGAAGTCCTCAAAGGAGCAACGGCAGGTTCCTACTGTCATGGGACAAGAGTTACTCCAGCGTTCAGCCCTTCTCTTTGGGCAAACTGAAGCAGCATGATGTGCAACCTTGCTGTGTCAAACACCCTCCCTACTTAACCTGCAACAACATTCGAAGCACATGGAAAGGCAAGTGCATCCCTTCCTCCCCAAACTCTCTGCCATCACTACCCTGAACGGAGACCCAGGTTCCTCTGGGAGGGAGCTGCGTGGCCAGGCCACAACAGCAAAGCTACGTTAGAAAATACCAGGGCCTTTGCATCATGTCTGTGATGCTGAGGACCTGTTCATGCATTGGTGGCACATTCTGGGTTCACGCCAGCAGAACCGGCACTCCTGAGAGCACAGCCCAGCCACTGAGAGGGCTTTTTGATCCAAGAAGAGGACAGAGGCAAAGTCATTACAGAGAAGCAGGAGAAGCCAGGGGCCAACAGAAAACAGGGTGGGTTTTCCAAGGGGAGAGGATAGGGTCACTGGGACCTGCAGCCAGCGGTGCCTCCCAAGCACCGAGGACAAACTGGGTCAGTTCAGCTCATGCCAGACACCCGCACGTATCAGCAGGTCACAGCCTGGCTTGTCTGACAGGACCTCATCCTGAGCACACCCCTTCGCCCGTGGCAACCCTTCCTCAGTCTCCCCAGCACCCCCTCCAACCCCGGGCACCCATCTGGACCCCGCGGCCCCAGCACACCGCGAGCAGCGCGGAGCACCCACCGCCAGCCTGGCCTCCCACAGGAGGGCACCAGCAAGCCGCAGGTCCGCGGAGATGCTGCCAGCCTGCCTCCAGCCAGCACCACCCCTTCAACACCTCCTTCCCCTCCTGACACAGGAGTTTCAGGTCAGGATCGGGCCCCTGCCACTCTTTAACCCGCTCCTGGCCAGTGCACGGTTCCCGTGCCAGCACAGCTCCTTCGGTAAGGAAAAGGAAAGCGATGTATTGTCTGATAAATGAAAGCACCTTTATACCAGTAAAATCGTGACGGTAGTGCTAACTCGCATGAGCCGGGACTCCCCCCACGTCAGCTCCTTCCTTTCCTTCCCTGTGCCGCAGCGCCCAGTCTGCAACTGCTGCCCAGGAGGCCACAAAAGGTACGTAATAAGTACCTGCAAGGTGCATGAGGTCTCTTCCTAAAGCCTAAGCATGCCAGGTGTTATTGCTGCAGAGCAGGTGTCAAATGTTTCAGCCTCCCCCAAAATTATTTTTACAAGCTCTTCAATTGCCTGTCGCAGGAAGATGCCACAAGGAGACTTGAGTTCTCTGAAAAGAGGGGGAAAGGCACCCAGGTCAAACGCGCTGACAACTGCAGCCTGCGACAGAAATTGCTGGATTATAGTTTTTTAAATTTTCTGTTTCACATCTGGTTTGTCATGGCTGTTGTAGGTGGGCTCGGTGCACGGTAAATCAGGATAACAAACCTACATTTACCATGATCCTTTCATCCCCTAGGATCCCAAAGCACATCATTTAATTGCACTCAACCTGCACATAGATTTCATAAATAAAGGAATGATGAACTAGCACAGCTGCTGCAGCATTCATACGAGTTACTAAGACACAATCTCTTTGTGCAATCAATCCAGCCTCATGCTTCAGTGTTTTGTCATAAATTGAGGTCAGGAAGAAATGTTCTTCCTACCTGGAATGCAGTGCTGCTAAACTAGCTGAGTACAGGACGACGCTTAAGGGTGTAGTAATCTGTCTTCCCTGTGCAAATCTCAGAAATCATTGGAAATATTCATTTGACGGAGCTCCCATGCAGTAAATGAACACTAATTCTCAGTGGGCAGGAGGAATGTGATATAGGGGAGAGATTATTTTCATAGAATCATAGAATTATCTCACGTTATCAGAATTATCTGCCTCAGATTAGGCAGGAGGAAAGCCTGGATGATCCCTTTGACCTTAAAATTGGTATCTCATTACTCCCTTTGTCCAGCAAGGGAAACAGAGAAGGAGAGAGGTGGGAGTCCTTGCCGTGCCCGTGACACACAGCGGGCCTGGTCTAGAAGCCTCTCCTTTGCCCGTTCCAGCCCCTGCTGATCGCTCCCTCCATCAGGTTCAGTCTCTGTTTCGTACGCAGAGGGATTCAAATGCTGCTTCTGGAAACTAAGCAGCCCAGGAGCCTCCTCATGGTCAAAGGGTCAGTGGATTCCCCTGGACCTCCCGACCGTGTTATAGCGTCAAAATTCCTGTTTATCTCCCACCAAATGCCTCAGAGGCCCCACCCGGAGCTAAGCCTTTCTCTGGAGCTTGATGGTGTCCCAGCTCTGGCCCGGGAGCAGGCAATCCTTGTGCTTCCTCATCACGCCTCAGCTGCAAAATCCCTTCCCTGCTTCCTGCAAGGAGTGTGAACTGTTCCTTGCACTTCGGCTGGTAAAAAGGATGATAATTACCCCTAATCAGTCTGCAGCGAAAACACAGGCCACAGCAGAAGCAGGGGGCAGCCACCCTGAGGAATGGAACCCAATTATTCCAAGTCACTGATAAAACGGGATCAAAGAGGGTGGAAATGTTTTACCAGCTGTAAAAAGCCTGCCTGGACCAAGGCTCTTCCTTGGAGAAAGGCCCTTTCTGCCCATCCTTGGCTGGGACCTGGAGCACATCCCTGGAACAATTTCTCATTTTTCTTCTTGGTGTAGGTGGGGAATTTGGGATGAGGTTCGTTTTTGCCTCTGAGGGCAAGCAGCAAGACAATTTCCTCAGGAAAAGAACTCAGTAATTTAGGGATATGGTGCAGAACAAGCGCTTTGTCTGCTGTCCTGTGCAGGAGCTGAGCTGCTGGGGCTCTGCTGTGTCCCGTCATGAGCGCCTGGGTGTCACGGGGGACAGAGCAGTCAGGGCTGGGCAGTGACGGGGACGAGGGACAGCCCTGCAGAATGGCATCTAGCATTGCCAAGATCGTGTTCGCGGGACGGGCAGTGCCGCACTGCTGGCTGCCGTAGGTCTTCCTCATCTCCCCGCGAGCCTGTGCTGCCCAGGACCCCAACCCTGGCTCACTGCCATGGAAATTGGTGGAAGAGAGCACTGGGCAGCGTGCGGGCTGGGCTGGGGATGGGAGCAGGCGAGGAGACGCCAGCAGGTCACCCCAGGCTGTCCCAATGCCACGTGCTGGGCAGCCCCCGCGGCAGCACAGGTACTGCCGGGGCACTGCCAGGGTGGCACACGCTTTCTGCCAGCTCCCGGGGTTATCGGCTGCTCCTTGGAGTTCAAGACAAAGAGTGACCCCACAAAACCACCCCAGCCAGTGCCGTCCCTGGTGCTGAGCTCCAGCTCCGACCCCTCTGCCAGGCGCAGGGCCCCAGCTTTAGTGGGTGAACCTCAGCGCCGAGCAGTGAACTCTGGCAGGGGATGCAGCGGACAGAGCAGCCGGTGCACCAGGACCCTGCGCTCGGGCTGGGCTGAGGGCAGAACCTGCCATTTTCCTCTTCTCCGCCAGGCAGACAGCGAGTACAGCAGGAACCAGCCCAGTTTCGGGGTTCAGAGACAGCTTCGAATTATCGCTTCAGTAAAGTGTCAGTAACTAAATCAGGAGCCCGCCTCGTGTTTGCTGTCCAAATGCTGCACCCTTGCATTGATGCCCAGGACAGTGTTTAAGGCAGCAGTTGTAATGGAGGGGTTTTGCCTCTCTGGCCTGGCAGAGCAGAGGGGGCTGTGGGTGACTGCAGAGGGCAGGATGAGATCAATGGCTCAATATCTGTCCCTGACGGAGGCCGGCAGCAGACATTTCAAAGGAAGATGTGAGAAATACGATAATGGACAGGGGGGTGCGTGCCGGCGGACACGGCTACGCCCCTGTGGGATGCAGCCACCCGACCCCTCGGCCACGGCGCTGGGGTCACCATCGGTGTCGTAAGGATGTTTCCTACTCGGGCAGTCGGCTTCTCGCCTGGACGTGGCAGGGTCCAAAGGCCCTGTGCCCAGCAGCACGAGAGGCGGGCAAGATGGCTGCTGGCCGCGGCAGGAGCGGCACTGGCATCCCGGCATGGGGCACCCGTCCTCCATGGGGTAGCCCCACGGCTCATTCCAGCCCTTCGCTGCAGCAGGGAGATCTGCATGGCTGATAACGGCAGGGAGAGCCGGGGGGGTGGCGAGGGAGAGGAGGAAACAGCCCCTATGTGAAAGAGCGACTGCAGAGACAGATTGCTTATAAATCACTCCTGGGCCTGCCAAGCCCTTGCCAGGCATCTGGTAGATTGCGTTATGCTATCTGGAGAAAGTTTAATATAAAAAGCCAATAATCCCTCTGATAAGAGAGGTGATAAGGGACAGCGAGGCCTCAGGTCCCACAGGAGCTGGCCTGGATGTGGCAGGGAGCCGGGGCCCGGCGCCCAGCGTCCCCCACCATCCCCGGCACCGTGACGGCCCCAGCACCTCTCCCCTCCCCAGGCGAAGCTGGTCGGCCGGGCAGGGAGCCAGGGCCCAGCGCCCAGCCGTGGCGGGTGGGTGGTGAAGAGGTGGCTGTACCATAGGTGCTGCACGGACAGCCCGGTCCCCAGGTCCTCGGCTGTCAGATCTGCCTCCGCACCAGCCCTGAGCACCCAGAGCAAACCAGGCAGCCGGCAGCGCTTCTCCCCGCAGGCAGCCGCGGTGCTGCAGAGGCGTCTGAGCGGCGGCATCGCCGCGACTCCTGGGAGAAGGAAGGGGCACGGGCGGGCGAGGGGGTGTCAGACAGCTCAGCAACCTGGGAGCCTGGTGCCAGGATGCCAGAGCCCTGCCAGCCTCTGCTCTGGCCCTTGGGGATGTTACCGGGGTCCCTGACGTCCCGGCTGAGTCACAGGCAAAGAGTCCGTGTGCGGCCCATCAGAGTGTGTGGAGAGGGGAGAACCCCAGGCACCGCCACAGGCTTGGGGAAGAGCGGCTGGAAAGTGCCCAGAGGAGAAGGACCTGGGGGGGCTGGTCGACAGCGGCTGAACACGAGCCGGCAGCGTGCCCAGGTGGCCAAGAAGGCCAACGGCATCCTGGCCTGTATCAGCACTGGTGTGGCCAGCAGGAGCAGGGAGGGGATCGTGCCCCTGCACTGGGCACTGGGGAGGCCGCACCTCGAATCCTGGGTTCAGTTTTGGGCCCCTCACGACAAGAAGGACATGGAGGGGCTGGAGCGTGTCCAGAGAAGGGCAACGGAGCTGGGGAAGGGCCTGGAGCACAAGTCTGATGGGGAGCGGCTGAGGGAACTGGGGGTGTTCAGCCTGGAGAAGAGGAGGCTGAGGGGAGACCTCATCGCGCTCTGCAACTGCCTGAAGGGAGGTTGGAGCGAGGGGGGGTCGGTCTCTTCTCCCAAGTAACAGCGATAGGACGAGAGGAAACGGCCTCAAGTTGTGCCAGGGGAGGTTTAGGTTGGACATGAGGAGAAATTTCTTTCCTGAAAGAGTGGTCAGGCCTTGGCACAGGCTGCCCAGGGCAGTGGTGGAGTCCCCATCCCTGGAGGGATTTAAAAGACGTGTAGATGAGGCGCTTGGGGACATGGTTTAGTGGGCATGGGGGGGTTGGGTTGACGGTTGGACTCGATGATCTTAGAGGTCTTTTCCAACTTTAGTGATTCCATGATTCTATGAGTCTATGAAAGTGACCTCTGCTCTGGAAGAGCAGGGCTGCGTCACGGGATGTGTGGGAATGGCCCACAGGCAACCCGTCCGAGGGATCCTGGCCAAGAAAATGCCTCCCTTGTCCCAAGTGCCTCTCCTTGTGCCCCAAGAGATGCTACCCCTTCCTATAGGCAGCCCCTGCTGACTGTCCGCAACAGCAAACTGCTGATGGCAGGGAGCAAGGAACCACAGAAAGAGAAACCTAAATGTAGTCCTGAGAGGCTGAAGCAAAACACAGAATTAACCCCTGCAGCTTCAAAGCACTGGAAACCACGTGGGTTCCACATTAAAGTCAACAGGGAAACTTTGCACAAGGGTTTTGCTGCTGTGTGCAAGCCGTCGAGGTCAGGCGCGTACCCGGTGAGCAGAAGCAGGCAGCAATTCTGCCCAGCCCCGGCCGGAGCCAAGCCGCAGGGCTGGGCGCAGCAGGAGCCGGCCCTGCTGCCTGCGAAGATGGGCTGGGAACCCAGGGAGGGTGGAAGGCGAGAAGCCTGTGAGCACCAGCAGCGTGGCATGGGCTAATAACCTGCAAGCTGCCAACCAGCGTACCTTATAAAATGCCTCACAGATGTCTGAATATAGGGTGGCAGCGGGGGATGGCACACTGCAAAGCCAGGCTTTACATCCTGGGGAAGGACTGGGATTTGTTAGCATTTGGTGTATGGCTGGCAGCTGAAGTTTAATGAGTTTGGTGGGTCTCGGTCTTGTTTCTACTGGAAAGAGTCCACAGCATTCAAACCACAACTGAGAAGCGGAGGAGGAGCCGCTGGCTGAACCAGGCCACCTCCAGCGAGGTCCTGTCCACACCGTGCTGAGGCACGCAGTGCCCAGGGAAGCCCAAATTTCTCAGACTCGATCCTGCAAAGCATTCGTGTATGTGGTCAGCTTTAAGTGTTGGTGGTGGTCCTGAGGCTGGGGGGGGAAGGAAAAAACCTTCCTTGTCTCAGGGCCTGAATTGCTGCTGTGCCTTTTTTATTTCTTCCTCTTTAATTCCAGGTAAAAGAGACGGTATTCTCAGGGTAAAAGCAGGATCTTAGAGCCTACGTTTCCCCTGCAATGACAGCATGACTTCCACCTTGTGTCCAGAGCTTCAGAGAAGAAAGTGTCTGTACAGCTTCTCTCCTCGAACCAGTGCTGGAGTGGGATATAATATCTGAATAATTTACAAAGGCTCTTCATTAAACAGATTTATTTTTGGCAGCTTTGTTAGACTGCTCGTTTTAGGAATGAATAGGAAGTTGCTCTGGTCTCATTAGGACATCCCTGTACGAACCCTTCCTGCTGGGGCCGGGGACTGGGACAGCCTATTGCTCCATTAGCAATGCTAAATATAAACTCCCAGTTCCCAGGTAACCAGACTCCAGCACCAGTGGCCAGGCGACCTGGCGAGCAAGGATGTCCCTAGCCACGCATGTCATGGGAAGCGGGAGCGATGGCAGGATCTTCCCTCCAGCCTCCGCGGGCAGGAGATCAGGATGGAGCATAGGAGAGGTCCAGTCCTGCACCGGCTCTGAGCAGGAGACTGCTCCAGCCAGACAAGCCCACGGGCTTGGGCAAGCTCAGGACACGGTGAAAGGCAAAGCCCAGCGTGGCCACGGTGTGGTACAACCTGAGGGCACATGGCTGGGGGCAGAGGCGAGGCCGGCAGATATGCCGCGAGATCACCATGCGTACCGCGGGGCCTTAAAGGCAGGCACGGCACCTTCCTCCCCGGAAGGCTGATGCCAAGCAGGGTGCCGCAGGAGCGGTGGAAGTGGCTCCTCCAGCCCCCGTGTCCCGGTCGCCCCTTTGCCAGGCTCCCACACCAAGTCCCCATGCAGTGTCAGGCCCTTGACTAAGCTGTCTAGGTCACAGCCAAGTCCCTGGTTGCCCTTTGTGGCCCCTCCAAAGGGTGGTCCGGCTTCTCTAGGAGCGGACACGCTCCCTGGAAACCCACCTGCAAGCTCAGCCCAACCCCAAATCCTGGGTGCAGCGAGAGCCTGGCATGACCTTGCTCCTGGCTGAGGTTTTGCAGGAGTAGGGGGGATCCGTTCGCTTCAGCTGTATTTTTCCATCATTGTTGTAAAACAACCTCGTAGCACAAAAATGTTGGTTCTTGGAGAGCTCCTACACACGTGCTCAGAGCTCCCTTCCTGCACTGGAAAAACCCTCATTTCCTGAGCCAGGTCTGAGGTGGGCTGTGGGAATCCCCTCCTTTTACCAGGCTGTGTTTAAGGCAGGCTCCTCCACACGCTGGTTTGCTGACGTGCCCAGGCCATGCTCACCCCCGCTGACACATGCAGGCCCACTGCTTGGGCAAGGTTATAATTCCCTCTTCTTCAGCTGCAGATACATTGCCCGGCTGCAGACAGGCCTATTAAAGAGTCATTTACTAGGCACAAGCGAGTTTGTGTTCCCCTGGATTGGGATTTGCCAAGATTATACCATAAATTACTGTGTTTCCTGGAAGAAAGTAAGGAGAGGGGGGGGAAAAAAAAAAAAAAAAGATAAAATGGAACATTTTGTAGCCAACATAAAAGCTAAGAAAGGAACGTTTCATTTCCCACTTGGAAGGGAGCGACTGCAAGTTGTTGCAAAGAGAGGGGAAGGCAGCGCAGGGCAGTGTCAGCAGAGCTCCTGGGCCTTCACCGTCACCAAGGGAAGATTTGAAGTGCACGTTCCTCTTGCCCCCCGCACTGCTGGGAAGCCAAAGCTGCCAACGAGCTGGCGGTGCGGCCATTCCCCCTGCCACACGCCTCGGAGAGCCCCGCGAGCCCTTTCCGGAGGGGTCTGAGCTGGGGGGCTGCGTGGCAGAGCCGTGGAGGGTGCGCGCTGCTGAGCCGAGGAAAGCTTCATACCGGCAGCCCGGGGCCTGGGAAGAGTGCCTCTGCCTCGTCTTCTGGGAAGTTCAATCTACCTTTGTAATTATTATTGTTGTTTAAAGAAGTCCCTCAACCACAGGAAGAGCCCTGTCCTGTTTGTATCAAGGACAAACGCTTCACGGCTTTGGCAGCACCATCATTAGGAATACCTGTTGTTTCAGGTTGCTACGTGGCAACTTGGCTGCTTTATCTCAACAGGAAAAAGTTTCGTTCCAGTTAAAGAAGAAATTATAATATCTAGACGAGCAACGAAGGGGTGAGCTGGAAGAGGAGAGCAGAGATGCTACCCGGCTCGGCAGGCAGACAGCTATTCCTGAGCGTCTCACAAAAGCGTGTACGTAGCTCTGCTAAAAGGCAGCCACGACTGGGTAAAGAACGCGCCTTTGGCCCCGGCTGCCCTCCTCGTCTCACCTGAGGGGACTGATGAGGCAAGACATCCACGCTGGAGATCTCACCTCAAATTTGTCCAGCTCTGCATCGTGACCAGCCCCTGCAATATTCTGGATGGGAAGATACTAACAGACAGCATCCGCTCTGCAGGCACCGCACACCGATCATCCTTCAGCAGCTCTACTGTGGGCAAAGTCTGTAAAATGGGTGAAAAAACCTGCTGTCTATTTAGGAGCCAATTCTTCTTGTGTGCATGTACAACATGTTGCACAGGGCAGTTGACATTGTGGTTTAGGTCTTTAGCTGCTGCAGGAATACTCATAATCTCTTCTTCCAAGCGAACGTGAGCCTCCTTGACCCACATGTACGCTCAAAGGGTTTTTTAATTAAAAGGAGTAAGTTCATAGAACAACACGGGAGCCCTTCTGCAAACGAAGCAGGAGCGGTCTGAATGCTACAAACCTCGCAGGCAGCAGCTGCGCAAGAGGATCCCAAGCTCCGGTGCTCCCCTTGGGATGAGCTCGCCCAGCCCAGAAGCTTCTCAGTGGCCACACGCGCGGGCTGACAGTGTCGGACCTTGCACCAGCACTCCCACTGCAGAGTGCAGGGGAGAGCCCACAGCCCCTGATTTCGAACACGTGATTTAAAGTACGGCATTTGCATGCTGCACATTTCTTCTGCACTTAACATAATCATCTTTATAATAGATACCTAATTCCTATAATGGAGTGGGGACTATTACCTGCAAGGCCAGTCTGTTCTGTGCTGGGGGCCAGGGATGGTAAAGCTCTCAACCCAGGCACTACATATCTGAATCATCGCTTAGCTGAGGGCCAAACCCTTCTGCATCCCAGTGTCCCTTCCTTCCCTGACATGGGAGCAAGGTGACGAGCCTGGCAGGGAACACAAGACACGCTCCAGACTCGCTCCAGTGCCTCCCACTGAAGGCAGAGCTCACCAGAGAGCTCCCAGCTTTGCAAGGAGACAGCGGTGACCTGGTCTGGTCTCCTGCACTCACCAATTCCAAACTGCATCCCACTGCCCTCGTGCAAATCCCAAGCTAGGGTGGCTCAGGTTCCCTACACGTAAAAAGGGGACCAGGATGCTGACCAGCTTGGGGGAGACTGTCTACGCTGTTTTCCAACCCTTATTCTGCAGGGACGTAAAGCCTGCCTGCACTATTAATAATCCTTGGCATGAAGCTGTCACAGTTTTCACTAATATGGAGATGTTGAAGTGAAAAAGCTACTGCACAATATGCAGGAGGTGTCACAATAACTCAGCTGCTATATTGTTCTCTTTAAAAATAAATACCACAACAGCCCAGCCCGCATTGCTGGAGTCATGACGTGTAGGGTTTTATTTTTAATCAGAAAATGTACTGATTTTTAAAGATAGACACAGAGCAGCATCTGAAATGGATGAAAGCTCCCTGTGCGCTCGCACACGCCAGCCGTACTCCTGCCTGTTATTCTCAGGCTGGCTTCCAAGGACCTGATCCCGCCTCAGCTCAGACACATTTGTGTCTGTGGCTTTCAAGAGGTCCCATGGCAACAAAGTCCTTCCAGCAATAAAGTCTGTGGCCAAATTCCGCCCCGCCTCTGCTCTCTGTGGGGATGCAATCGATCCCCCAGAACACAAACTGCAGGGTCTGCTCCTCAAGCAGCAGGTTTAGGACCAAAGTTTGCATCCAGAGCAGAATTTTCCATTGTTTGGAGATGGGAGGTTTGTTTGGGGCCAGTTGCAGGTGAATTCCCTTGCCTTTGCCATCCCTCATGCTCACTAAAGGCAGGGCTGAAATAAAGCAAAACAAACCCCCTGTGTAAACAAACCCTGGTCTCCCGCTTGGGGAAGGATGTGAAAATGAGCCGCATCTGATGGCGTTCCCTCCATTGCCAGCACGGTTCAGATCCTGCGGTGTCACATCAGGTTTAAGAACCTGTAGAAACTGGAGCGGTGGCTTCATTAACAGCAGAGCTTCCCCTTCCCTCCACCACAGTGTAATAAAGACGCAACGCCAGGAGCCACGGGAATTGTCTTTACTGAGTAGGCCAAGGCTCTTCTAAGAAAGGCGAGAAGCCTCATCACACGGCGAGACCCGGCACTACTCCGCGCTCCCGTGAGCCGGTGCCGGGGCCCGCAGGTGCCGAGGTTTGCCCTGCAAACCAGAGTTACCCCGTTCCGGGGTAAACCCAAGGCCTCCGCAAAGAGCTGCTGCGGTGGCTCAGCCGGCTGCGCCTCGACCCACGGCCCCGCGGGGCAGCGCTCCGCGCCTCCGCTGCGCCTGGTCTGGAGCCTGGGGTCCTGCCTCGGCACCGGGGGAAGGGGAGCAGCGTCCGGCAGCCCGCAGCACCGGGAGGGTGCGGGGGGACGGGCAGCCCCGGCAGGACTGCAACGGCCGGGGCTCGGGGAGGGCGCGGGGACCCCGGGGGAGCAGCACGGGGAGGAAACGCCGGTGCGGGAAAGGCCCGTCCCGCCCCAGCCCCGTGCCCTCGCCCGGCAGCGGCCCGGCGCGCCGGACCCGGCCCGGGCCCCCGCTGGGCTCCCGCGGCCCGGC
>VZTQ01000193.1:0-17112 GCA_013400755.1 Pelecanoides urinatrix | reverse complement strand
CGGGACCGGGGGCGGGCTGGGGGCAGCGGCGCGGGTGGGACGGGCAGGCTGCCCGTCCCCGGCGACCAGCGCTGTCTCCTGTTGTTCAAGGGCTCCTCTCACCTGCCGCAGCAGCTGAAGTTCACCACCTCCGACTCCTGCGACCGCATCAAGGACGAGTTCCAGCTCCTGCAGGCCCAGTACCACAGGTACGTGCCCCCGTTCTCCGCCGGGCCCGGCCCGGGTCTGCCCCGCAGCCTCTGCTGGGCTGGCAGGCGGCGGCACGCCACGCAAGAATCGCTCTGATTCTTCCGCTTCGCTGCGTGGAAGGGGAGCCGGTCACATAGCTTGGGTCACCTTTGGCTAGAGGAGGACCTCAGGCAGGGGATTAGTCGCGTCCACTTGGGAGCCCAGCGAGGAGAACGTGCGTCTTCTCTCTCCAGCCAAGGCCTTTCCTCTGAGCACTGCTCGGCCGGGACCACGCGGAGGCTTGCCAGGCCTCCCGTGTCTTGCTGGGAGTTTTTCTCGGTTCTTCTCGCTGGCTGCCATTCTTGGACAGCGAATGCTGCAGGGAGCGCTTAAATCCAAAAGCTTCCGCTTTTCTGTGGGCGTGTGTCGAAATACTTCTGCTGACCCGAAAGCTGGCTCGTGATGGTCTGCTGCTTCGTGTGTGTGCGTGTCTGACATAAACGTGAAGCTCTTGGGTTAAATCGACTGGGTGATGCCCGGCAGGCTGCGGGGCACTGGTTGTGGCACATGCCTCGGTGCCGTGTGGCTGTGACTTCCCCGTCTGCCTTCCCGCAGCCTGCGCTCTGCCCGTCACAGGTTTGCGGTGGTGTCATTCTGGCAGGAGCAGGCAGAAAACCTGGGAAATGGCTGTTTCCCGGTGTCCCCGTGTCTCTGGGTAGTGCCAGCAAGGGAGTAGGGGAGCCCAAGAAACATGCCTGCTGGAAAGGAGGCTATTCCCCCATGCCACCCCCTTGGACTTAATCTGCTCAAGAAGCAGGTTTTGTGTAGGTGAAGCTGTTTCTTGTTTGAAACATAAAACCGCAGCACATGCTGGCCGCAGTTGGTCGGCTGGTGAGTTGGAGTCTCATAAAACACTGGGAGCAGCGGCACTTTCTCTGAAGGGTGTGAAGAACCTAGGGGAGGAAAAAAAATCCTTTTTTCTGGAGGGTTGTGCTGCACTTGGGCTTCCCCCCCCCTCACCATCCAGAAATAGATCTGGCTTTGGTTTTGAAGTTGTATTGGAGCATCTCTTGAGTGCTGCAGAGATGCTAGAAGCCATCCCCAGCTGCCAGCGATCAGCTGAGGAAAGGCAAATCCCCTCCCTGGGCAGCCACCTCTGCTTCTGCCCGGCTTTTTGCTTCCTGCCGAAAGGAATTGCCTGGGGGAGGTCAGTGCCCAGCTGGTGGATAACCTCGTGCCGCTTCTCCTGAATGGGATTCCGGCTGGGAAGGGGGGAGCAGGCTCTGTTGCAGTCGCCCAGCTCCGACCGCCCCTTGGAGACTGGACGATGGGGTCCGAAAGCCAGCCTGGCCAGGATGGGGCCGCGCAGGAAGCAGCTGCTCTGCAGCGATCAACTCTCTCACCTCCTGTTTGTGGTTTTCTTACTGTTCTCTGGCTTTTCAGCTTGAAGTTGGAATGTGACAAACTAGCCAGTGAGAAATCGGAGATGCAGCGTCACTACGTCATGGTAAGGACTGGTCCTGGCAGCCGAGAGCCCCGTGGGTGGCGCGGGTGGGGATCCAGCGGTGAGCGGGTGCCTGTGCCTGGGTTTTGCCTGGCAGGGAGCCTTCACCCCTGCTGCCGTGGAGCGGCAGGTCTCTAGGCAAGGCTGGCGTTGGCTTTTCTGGAAGCTGGGCTTTTTTTCTGTTTCGTCTTGTCCGCATGCAGTGGATTGTTGAAATGCAGGGAAGTAGCAGAGAATTGTTGGACATAGAAAGCTGCGGCTGACTGCCTGATGGGTGGTGACGGGGTCCTTGGCTTTGCCACCGTCTGGCTGCTTGACCCTGGGGCAAGTGAGGGCTCCTGCGCAGCCGAGGAGGAGCTGCAGGGTGCTGGTGTGCAGGCGTCTGGGGGCTACGGGAGAGTCATGGCCAGGGAAGGACAAAGCAGTGCTCTCAGAAGTTGTGAAGCTGGAAAACCCCACAAGCCTGGTGGGAGTTGGAAGCAGAAACCACCTGCTGTGTGAGAGCTAAACCCTCTGCACCTTCTCGTGACCCCAGCAGCCTTGCGGGGCCGCGGGGCAAAGTGCTAGCAGGTCTCGCTGCTGCGTGTGTCCCAGCACAAAGCGTGCAAATCCCAGGGCAGTGCCTGGTAAAAGCACGAGATGTGGTGCCGCACGCCGGCAGCAGGCTTAGCCGTAACCTTCTAAAGAGAAATCTGCCAGGAAACAGCCATGTTCTTGTAGGCAGGGTGATGGTTTGCCTGCCAGGTGATGCCTCTGTCTTCCCAGGCATGGAAAAGCCCTTGTAGCGGAGGGGAGGGCTGCCAGGCAAGGCTGTGGACTGTTCCTTTCCTATCAAGGAGTTAACAGGAGGTTGTGATACTGTCTGTAAAGATGAGGTGGTGCCTGCTTGCCAGATGCTGCACCTGCCCTGGCAGGAAGAGATAAAGATGCAGTAATTAATACAGCGGCTCTTCAGAGGAGAGTTAGGACTTGAAAATCAGAAAGGAGGGAGCTGGCCCCTCCATCCTCCTGTGCGTCCGGACTCCAAGGCTGTGGGGAGCAAGGCGTGCTTGGGCCTGCGGCCAAGGAGAAGAGGTCACAGCTCTCCTTGTGCATTCATGGGGAAGCCTGCCCCATTCCCACTGATAAATAATTGCTTCCCGGGCCTTGCAGCCTGCATGGAGACTCTCATCTCCAGGTGTGGCTGAGATATATTTTATTCCCTTAATGCTGACAGTCACCAGAATTGATTCGGGTTATCGGCGGCGGCAGAGGGGAAGGGCTATCGCTCATTGTGCAGCACTGGAGGCTTTGCAGGCACAGCAGCTCCTGCCTCGTCTGCGTGGCTGAGCCGGAGTCGCGCAGAGCTGCTGTCGCTCCCCACCGCAGCGAGTCACGGGAAGCAAAGAGGAGGGTTTCTGTGAATGTGCAAAGCTGCTACAGCTGCTCGGATTTTTGAATAAGTCACAATTAGCAGCTTGGGGGTCGGGCTCCTGCTTCCTGCTCAGTCTTCAGAATGCAAAGAAGCCTCGAGAGCCAGCAGCGGTGTTAGAGCAGGCTGAGATCATGGCAGTACCAAGCTGGGCGCTTCTCAGACTTGTGGCGTTGGTACCAAAATGCCGGTGATCTTCTCCTTGAATTACATGAGTGTAGATGTGGATTTTTCTTTCCCTTCGGAAGAATGGGCATTGCAGCCTGCAAGCTGAAGGAGGAGATTTCTAAACTTTCAAACATCAGCCTTAAAACAGCTTCTTCCAGGGGTCAGGAATTAGTTTCTCCTGCCAATAGATTGCTCTGTAGCTGCCTATTGCTGCTGTGCAGGGGTTTTCTGGGTGGGTTTTTTTGTGGGGGGTTTTGTTTTGGTTTGGTTTTGGTTTTTTTTTTCCACTCAGCTTCTTCCCAAACAGCTGGAGCTGTGTGCAGCTGGATGTGTTACTTGCTAGATGAAGCCCAGTTGTGATCTCTTCCATTTGCTGCTGAAGCAGCCATGTGGGCTTCAGGATATTGGCCAGGCAAAGCTTGTCAAGTCAGGCTGCCTCTCTTTTGGCCGTGGATATGGAAGTCTGCGGCGCCCTGAGCCTTTTTCCAGGTTTGAAGCATCATCACTCACTCTCACCTCGATGCAGACTGCTGAAAGGTGTCTGCGACGGGTGTTGCACGGGGCCCAGTCGGCAAGTTCCCAGGTCTCCGTCTGCCGGAGACAGAGCAGGGCGGGCAGGGAGCTTCTGCCTTAGACCTGGAGAGGGGCTCTGTCTGCGTTTGCCTCCTGCTGTCTTTGTTTCCTAGGGCTGGCCTCTTCTCTCCTTCCATCCTTGCCCAGCCTTTGTAGAAGACCTTGCTAGGAAAGCAGCAGCAGTTCCCAGCACTGCTGTATGGAGCTTCTTTACCTGGTGGAGACTTACAATTTCTTTATTTCTCTTCTCCCCCGTCCTACAGTATTACGAGATGTCCTATGGGCTGAATATTGAAATGCACAAACAGGTAGGAGGAAGGCATTTCCAAGTGCTTTAATTCCTGGGGAGGGTGGATTGTCCGCTGTGCTTTGCCCTCTGTCACTTCGGTGGTATTTCAGGAACTAGAAATGCCGTGAGCCTGTAAATGTCAGAGCTGCCTTCGAAATACGGGATCGCAGTGCGGGACTGAGGGCTCCCACCCCGGGCTGTGGGCATGCTCTGCTTCTCCCCAGGATCTGAACAGATTATTTAAGCACCGGACGAGGCAGTGGTGTGGTGCTGCGGCTCAGAGTCGCTCAGCAGACGTGAGGCCGGGGTGGAGGGCAGGAGATGACCCCGGGTCCCTCCTAACCCTCCTGCCAGGCGCCGGGCGGGTTCCTGGCCCTGCCACCTTCCCCGGTGCTTTCCTTGTGATCACCCCGACACAAAAAACGCCTTTGGCTCCTGCTGGGCTCTTGCTGCAGTCAGAGAGCGCTTCTCTTGGGCTGTGATAGGTAATGTGGGAGCAGACCTTCTAAGAAAACCTCCTTGTGATGGAGACTCTGCTGTAGCCTGGATAACTTTGTTCATTCCCCTCACTGGTGGTTAAGTTGTTAATTATCCCCGGAGGCTAATTACCTGTGCTGTTAACAACATGAGCCTCCTCTGAGCCTGACTCTATCTGTGTTCAGCTTCCAGTCACAAAGTCGTCTGTGTGTCGTGGCTCGTTATAAGCCTTTTAGCACAATTCTGCTCCCCACAAAGGTACTTGGTGCCTCCGGTCCTGTTGCCCTTGTTGGTAAGCCCACAAGACCGGCTTCCCTGGGAAAACCTGCGTCCTGGTAAAGGATCTGAGCCACCAATCCTCACTGCTGGCCCGTGAACGGGCTCCCAGCCCGGTCCGCTCCCCTGTGGTGCTGGTGGGGCCCCCTTGGCCGGTTTTGGTGCATGCCTCAACCCTTTGGCTCTGTATTTCTTTTGACTCCATTGGAAAGCGATTTGCAAAGAGCCGGTAGCTTTACTCTTTCCTAGGAGAAAAGCATTTAACCACCCCCAAATTTGTCACTTGTATTAGGCTAGTGAAGAGGCTGCCCGGTCCCTGTGGTCTCCCTGAATGGTCCCAGTCCTGCAGCTCGGCCACGGGAGGCTGGCAGCGGGCGAACGCTTGCCTTTGGGGAGGGGGATTCCGAGGAGGCTCCGGGGCAAAGCGGGGGTCTCGGCAACGGCCGCAGCACGTGTCTGTCTGTGTCCACGTGGCAAATGTAATTCAAGACATCCCCACCTGGGTCTGTGACAAGTTTCCTCTCCGGTTGCTCCTGACTTCGTTAAATGAATATCAGAGACCTGGAGAGGGAAGAGAATATTGAAAATCTTTGCAATCAGCAGCATTGATTCATTTAACTATGTAGGGAGGGGACTTGGGGACGAGGTGACCCCCTGTGGCACCAGGACACTGCCGACATCTTCCCGGGGAGGGGGAGTGTGTTTTCTTAGGGGTGTTTGGGGGCTCGGGCCCTGCCTGGGGAGGGGGAAGGTGGGACAGCTGAGGGTGGTCAGTCCCGAGCCGCCTGCTGCCTTTCCTCTCCGTTCTAGGCTGAAATCGTCAAGAGGCTAAATGGGATTTGCGCGCAGGTTCTGCCGTATCTTTCGCAAGAGGTGAGTCCCTTGGCTCTGGCGGGGGGGGAGCAGCGAGGCCCCCACGGCCACCCCACGTGGGCAGCTCCTCGCCCCCGGTCTCAGCCCCTGCGCGGGGCCAAGACGGGTTTGGCCTGGAGGCCTTGGAGCAGCCCCCCCGGGCGCTGGGCGCTGACCGATGTGCCCGTCCGTCCCCTCTGTCGGTGGCTGTGGACAAAGATGGGCTCTGTTCTCTCCCACCCGTGGTTCCTGAGTCATCGGCCACTTCTGCACGTGGGAGCTTCGGGTGGCTAATTGGGGGAGGGGGGTGTTGGGAAAAAAAAAAATACCTCCATATGGCCCCCCCTTGAGATCTGGTTCCTCTGCCTCATTAATTAATGCAGCTGATAGGCTCCTCCCACCCCCTGGAGAAATTAATTGGGAGGGCTTGGGAGTTGCTGCCCGGGGCAGGAGGAAGATGAAGCACCTCTAGTGTGGTATCTGTCCGTCTCCCCACACAGCCCCACGGAGGTTAAACTCCACGGCTTTTCTCCTGGCTGGTGTTGGTGGCGTGGAGGCTGCGTTCCTCTGGCTGGCTCAGCCGTGGGGTTGGGGGACAGGCTGTGTTTTTGCCACCCACCTGTTCTCAGGGAAGACAAAGTGGCTCGTTGATCAGATCAGAGCTGCCTAATAACTAAGCCACGACTAAACGTTTTGCATCTTAATGCAACCCCTTCTCCCTCCCCAACCCTGATGGAAAGAAAAATCCACTTGCTGGAGTGCGATGAACGGGCCTGATGTTCAGAGACCTTGTGCTCTCCGAGGAGCAAGGACAGTTGTCCTTGATTTTTTAAAGTACGTGATACAGCTGGTTTTCCTGCCTGTGTTTGGAGCAGCCACGCTGGGCCCTTCCACAGCAGCATCTTCCAGCTGGGATGTGTCCCAAGGAGTGGGGAGCTTCCCAAGAGCTTCCGAGTTTAGGGCTTGGGGTTTTTTTTTTTTTGTTAGGGGTCTTGTTTTATGTCAGGTCTGGGTAGGAGAGAGGAGGCAGGGTGAGAGGCATTGCCCCCTCAGAGCCCTTCTGGCCAAGGATCGCTGGGTCTGTGCAGAGCGGGATGAGGATGGGAGTAAGAAGGGCCCCTGCTTAACCCTGGGGTGAGGAACTGGAACGAGAGAAGCGTTCCTCCTTCCCTGCTCGCAAATGAAGTGCAGGTGTCCCCAGCTGGGGGGTTAACCAGCCTGACATCTCGGTGCTAGCAGCTGAGATAACAGGGCTGGGGCCCTGTTCTCCTTCCCTGTGATGCTGGAAATGACCCTGAATTTCCTCTGTTCTCTCCACACCAGCATCAGCAGCAAGTCCTGGGAGCCATTGAACGAGCCAAGCAGGTTACGGCTCCAGAACTGAACTCCATCATCCGTGTACGTGATGCATGTTTAGTTCGGGTTGGGAGGGATGGGAATCTGCACCTCTGGCCTTCGGTGCAGAGCTGGGCAGGGGAGTCACGACCTGGGGACGTGCCCCGTGTGCCCGGAGCAGGCGGCTGCAGCCCCGCCGCCCTGGGGCTGGCTTCGTCCAGACTCCTTACGACGTGGACCTGGGTTTGCAGGGCAGCACGGAGTCCTGCTCCATCTTAGCAGGGTGCAAGGAGAGGAGCTTTGGTTTTGAGCAGGAACCGCAGCAGCTCCTTGACATGAAAACACTCTCTGTTCTGGGTCAAGGTCGGGAGGGCTTTAACCACATCCTTGGAGCGTGCCAGAGTCTGAGGCCAGATGTCCTGCGGGCTAGGGGCTGCGTGTCGTGCTGGGGACACACTGCTGAGTCTTCTCTTGAGGCTGTCACAGCCCAAGGACTCTAGAATCTCTTTTTTTCCTTCCCCCCCCCACGAAGCCGCGGTGCTCTCCAGGACGCTGAGGTCCCTGGTTTAGGCTTGGCTGCTGGCACAGTCTGTCTGGGCAGCCCAGGCCCTTGGGTTTGGGGTCCAAGTGCACTCAAAATGACAATATCCCTCTCTCGTCTTCCCGTCTGTCCATCGTTCCCTACAGCAGCAGCTTCAAGCTCACCAGCTGTCGCAGCTCCAAGCCCTCGCTCTGCCTCTGACTCCGCTCCCCGTGGGCCTCCAGCCCCCGTCCCTCCCCGCTGTCAGCGCCGGCTCCGGGCTCCTCTCGCTCTCGGCCTTGGGCTCCCAGGCTCACCTCTCCAAGGAGGACAAGAACGGCCACGACGGGGATGCCCACCAAGATGACGACGGGGAGAAATCGGATTAGAGTGAATGGGGGGGGGGCCCGGGGGAGGGGGCTGTCTGGGGAGGGTTGGGGGGGGGGCGGGTTAACGCAAGATGCAGTATCTCTCTCTAGTTGCTGCGCAGCAGAATCGCGGGGGCTCGTGTTTGGTGGCAGCTTGCCAGGCCTGTTCCCATGGGCAGCAGCGCCTGGGGGATGCCCCCCCACCGCCATCCCAGCGGAGCGGGCTGCTCCGCAGCAACGCAAGCGCCGTAGCAGTAACCGTGTGGCCGATCTGTGCTCTCCCTGTGCCCAGCCTGGCTTCCCCGTCCCCGCTCCGTCGCAGAGCCGAGCCAGAGCCTGGCTTGAGCTGCTCTGGGGCCGCTTGCCCCCCCCCTTCAGCTGTCCCAGCTCCTCGGTGCCGCGTGGCTACCCTTCGCCTGGCGGTCCCCCCTTGGTATTTAAAGATGCCCCGTGATCCTAACGGTTTCTGCACAACTCCCTGCTGGGNCAGGGCAGCACGGAGTCCTGCTCCATCTTAGCAGGGTGCAAGGAGAGGAGCTTTGGTTTTGAGCAGGAACCGCAGCAGCTCCTTGACATGAAAACACTCTCTGTTCTGGGTCAAGGTCGGGAGGGCTTTAACCACATCCTTGGAGCGTGCCAGAGTCTGAGGCCAGATGTCCTGCGGGCTAGGGGCTGCGTGTCGTGCTGGGGACACACTGCTGAGTCTTCTCTTGAGGCTGTCACAGCCCAAGGACTCTAGAATCTCTTTTTTTCCTTCCCCCCCCCACGAAGCCGCGGTGCTCTCCAGGACGCTGAGGTCCCTGGTTTAGGCTTGGCTGCTGGCACAGTCTGTCTGGGCAGCCCAGGCCCTTGGGTTTGGGGTCCAAGTGCACTCAAAATGACAATATCCCTCTCTCGTCTTCCCGTCTGTCCATCGTTCCCTACAGCAGCAGCTTCAAGCTCACCAGCTGTCGCAGCTCCAAGCCCTCGCTCTGCCTCTGACTCCGCTCCCCGTGGGCCTCCAGCCCCCGTCCCTCCCCGCTGTCAGCGCCGGCTCCGGGCTCCTCTCGCTCTCGGCCTTGGGCTCCCAGGCTCACCTCTCCAAGGAGGACAAGAACGGCCACGACGGGGATGCCCACCAAGATGACGACGGGGAGAAATCGGATTAGAGTGAATGGGGGGGGGGCCCGGGGGAGGGGGCTGTCTGGGGAGGGTTGGGGGGGGGGCGGGTTAACGCAAGATGCAGTATCTCTCTCTAGTTGCTGCGCAGCAGAATCGCGGGGGCTCGTGTTTGGTGGCAGCTTGCCAGGCCTGTTCCCATGGGCAGCAGCGCCTGGGGGATGCCCCCCCACCGCCATCCCAGCGGAGCGGGCTGCTCCGCAGCAACGCAAGCGCCGTAGCAGTAACCGTGTGGCCGATCTGTGCTCTCCCTGTGCCCAGCCTGGCTTCCCCGTCCCCGCTCCGTCGCAGAGCCGAGCCAGAGCCTGGCTTGAGCTGCTCTGGGGCCGCTTGCCCCCCCCCTTCAGCTGTCCCAGCTCCTCGGTGCCGCGTGGCTACCCTTCGCCTGGCGGTCCCCCCTTGGTATTTAAAGATGCCCCGTGATCCTAACGGTTTCTGCACAACTCCCTGCTGGGATCCCTGCCCCGAAACCATCTCCTCCCTTCCCAAGCGCTCTTGATCTCGTCGCATCACCCTGTCCCCATCCTCCCCGCATCCCTCCTGCACTAAAACCAGGCCGGCACCTTGCTGTTCTGCATGTATCTGTTCTTAACCAGTCCCGCGGCACCGCGGCAGTACGACGTGCTCCGGCCGCCGGGGTTTCTCCTCGGCTGCTCCTTGGCCTTGGGCTGGAGGGGGAGCCTCCACCACCCGCTCTCCTTCGGCATAGCACCCGGCTTCGGGGGGCCGGGGCGGCTGGGCGGAGGGGCAGGCAGACCGAGAGCCTTTCCTGGTGCTCCCCCTCCGTGCGCCTCCGCCCCCGTGTAGAGGATACAGCAGCTTTCTCTGTTCTTATCTCCGTGCGCTAGCGTGTCTTCTAAAAAAAACAAAAATGGAACAAAAAAAGAATAAAATAATAATCTGGTGTTTGTATATAGTCCTTTAGAAAGATCTTGTTTTGCTTTTTGTGTTTAATCACTTGACCTATAATAAGAGGAACTGAAAATGCTGTATCAAGGACGTACAAGCTGTGCCTTTCAAATAAAGAAATAAGAAGGTTGGTTAAAACCGTGACTTGCTGCCTGCTTTCTTGCTGCCTTTAGGATGACTTTAAAATCCTCTCTTGCCCCCCCCCCCCCCCCAAGATAGGGGAATCGGTGGGGGAGAACAGGTAGCTTTGCTGGCTATCCTTGGACTCTGCCTCAGTTTCCCCATGTGCTGTTACGGCTCCCAGCGGGTCGTGGGGGGTGTCTGGAAGAGCTGCTCCCCCTCCTCCGGGTGAGTCCCAGACCAGCCCCTGCCTTGCCTGCTGCGACGTGCTCGGGGCTCCTCTCTCTGGGGGTTTCTCCAGGAGGAGAGCAGTTAACTTTGACAATTCTGGTTCTGGCTTCTCTCCTGCTTTTGCCTCTACAGCTGCCGGCAGAACAAGAACCGTCTTCGCTGCCCGCATCCCGCTCCGGGACGCGATCCCTCCCACAGGCAGCCTTGCGGAGTCGCGTGCCCAACGCTGGAGCTTTGGCTGGAGTTGGGGTGAGGAGGACGCCCGGGCGAAGCCAAAACAAACTGGAGAGCACGGCGAAAGCAGGCGGTAGCAAAAGCGACCTGGGAGCTCTCCGGCTGAAAAACAAGGGCTGGAGTGAAGTGTCGTGGAGGGCTATGGGCTCTCCGCCGGAGCAGGAGCGGTTTGGTAACGCATGCGAACAGTCCCCGCGGGTCTGCTCGGCGTGTGCATAATTCATTTTTCCTGTGGGTGCAGAGGATAAGCTGCTTCTGTGGCACTCGGCCCCTCTGGAAAATCTGGCCTGCGTTGCTGTGGGGCTGAGATGACTGTAATGGAATTGGCTCTCAATAATTAGAGCTGTCCTTTGGCTTCAGAGCCTGCTCTGCCCCGATAACATCTTCCCCTCGTATCTCCCCGGCCAGCTGGAGTGGGAAAATTTCCTTCCCCTGGGAAGGAAGCTGGGATGGGGCGGGGAGGGGTCTCGGTGCCCCTGGCTGCCCACCGAGGTCGGGGGGCTGTGGTGGCGCAGATGGCGAGCGGTGGCCACTGTGTCCTGCTGGCGCTGGGCAAAGATCAGGCCAAACGCCTGAGGGTGGGATTCGATGGGATTTGCTGAACTGGCTCAGGCCTGGGACCAGCTCTGGCTCCAGAGCAGCGGCGCTTTGGGCCGGGGCCGCATCTGCTGCAGCGGGGCTGGGGGGGGGAGAAGCTTGGGGGAAGGTGCACGGGGCTGCACGACCACCCGCCGGGGCTGTGGCCCCGCTTGGCCCCTTCCCCTGCACTGCTTGTGACGCGTTTCTTCTGGCGCAGACAGCGAATTGGGGATGGAGGGACTGCCAGGTGGCTCCCGCTGTCCCTGGAGCTCCGGCCAGGCCTGGCCCAGCCGTGCTGGGTTACAGAGCCCGCGGGCAGCGTGAGGCCTGATCCTACAGGCTGGATCGATGGGCCGAGGCCAATGGAGGAGGTTCAACAANCATGGTTTAGTGGGCATGGGGGGGCTGGGTTGATGTTGGACTCGATGATCTTAGAGGTCTTTTCCAACCTTAGTGATTCTGTGATTCTATGATTCTAATGTCCCCGTTATCTGCCTGTGACTCTCGCCAGCGTGATCGGGAGGACGGCTGGTTCCTGGCATGGGCTTGCAAGGGACCGGGCAGGTCTGCGGAGCAGCACAGCGCGGGTGGTGCTGGCTGGGACTCTGCAGGGCTGCCTGGGGGTCTCAGCCTTGTCCCCTGCCAAACTAAGCCCCCCCCCGTGCAGGGCCCGATGCTCCTGACGCAGCCATGGCGGGGCAGATCCGGAGCGCAGAGCCCGCGGCAAGAGCAGAGCTGCTGCTGCGTGGCCGGGGCTGGGCTGACCTCAGCACCCTCGGGGGGGCCGCAGCACAGGTCCAACGCCCCCCCCCCGATAGCTGCAGTCTGACCCTGTGGTCTTGCAGCTGCTGCGAGGGCCTCGCCGACGCTGAGCGAGCAGGTTTCTGAACGTGAAAGGCCAACGCAGCTTTGGACCAAGGGCTGCTGCGATGCGACGGTTGCTAAAACCATCTCTGCTCTGTAAGCGCTGCCGAAAACCCCGCTGGGAACGCGCTTGGCTGTGGGGAGGGCTGGAGCTTTTCAAGTGCTTTCACCTCGGGGTCAGTGGTTCAAACTCAGCCTGGGGGTAGGGAGCAGCGTAAGTGGATGTTATTCCTGATGGATGTGCAAGGGAGGAGGATTTAGGAGAAATTGGTTGGGGGTGTTTTCAGGCTGGCGATTTCAGAGGAACAGCCGTCCCTGTTGTTAGAGCTAATTAGCAGCCTCGGTTCGGTGGGCAAGGGGTCGAACAAACCACGAGGCTGCTGGCTGAGCATCCTCAGGGGCCGGGGAGCCGCTCCTGACTAGGCTGCGGAGATCTCCTTGCTCCCTACGGGAGACTAACCCACTGTAAAGTACAAAGACAGAGCTTTTGGGGACTCCAAATCCCCTGCACCTCCCAGCAGACGCTGAGCTGAACCTCCTGCTCCACTCCCGCTTCCGCCGCTGACCCGTTCCTGAAGCGTGCTGGCTTCGCACCCAAAGTGTTTCTCCGAGTGGTGGGAGGCACCCTGATATCCCGTCCCACCGACAAGCAGTGCTGACGTTCCCAATGCTTCCAGCCTGGCTCTGTTTGCAACCACCGGATTTGCTTCTGGATCTCCGAAGGGAGTCGTTTCATAGGGCACCTTACTGGATTTGGGGTCAAATCTAACTGCATACCAAATCTGCAAATCTAACCCATACCAGCAGCAAAAAAAAAAAAAAAAAAAAGGGTTAAAAACACCTCCCTCGTGACTCTCCCAGTAGCTGAAGACTTGAGGAAACAGCTTCTCTCCTTCCAAACAGGCTGCTCTGCCTTGTAACCTCTCTCATGACGGGAGCCATGAGCCCCTCTCCTGCCCTGGCAGAAGAGGCTCGACGCTCGTGAGAAGCGGGTGATGTGGGACCTCCAAAGCTCTGCTGCTCAGGGGTGGTTTAAGACGGGCTCCTGGCAGAGAAACCCCTTCTCTTTGCCTGCAAGAGGTGGTGATACAAGACTGGGAGAGAGACACAGGCAGACGGGCTGAGAACCAGCTCTCCTGGCACCAGGATCCTTGGAAAAGCTCAGCAAAGCCCTGGCTCGTTAAGGGGGGATGGAGAGCAACCTAGTGATGGCCACTGTCCTGCTGTCCCAGGCTTTCAGCTGCAGCGGATGGAGAGCTGGCCGAGTCCGAGGGCAGGGGCAGGACCCCGTCCGTCAGCGCCCTGAGCACAGAGCAGCACAGTATTTAGCCCAGATTTGACACCCACTCCTGCTTGCATCTGGCTTGGCAAAACTCTGCTGTCTCACATCTCTTCCCCGTCCACCTCCTGTCACCGGAGGGGTCATAAAGCAGCATCTTTCCTCCTCAATGAGGTGAGCCGGTGCCAGTTTTTCACTGGGTGAATCTGTTTGACTCTCGGTCCATCCCCTTCAGCTCTTTCCCATAGGACAGATCCCTGTCGCCTCTGTGGCAGCAGCAGGAATCGCCTTCACCACATCCCCCTCCTGCTCCCACCCTCCTCATTTTTCAGCGCAGCTTTGCTTGAAACAATGGCCCAGCCTGCGAGCCAGGAATGCTTCGCAGCGCGGTGGAGCAGGGCCTCCTTCCCAATTCATCACTAATGCAGGAACAGCCAAACCCTTCCTGGCTGCAGTCAGCACGAGATAAAAGCTAAAAGAGGCATCAATAATTAAAAACCACTCAAAACCGGTAAGTGCAAACAGGAGCCAACATACAGATCGAAGGCAGCGCCAGAGACGAGAGTCTGTCAGCTGCTGGGTTGCTCTAAGGGCTCCCACATGTCTCTTGTGGGTGTCCCCCCCCCAAGTCCGCAAGCCTGTGGTGACAAGGTGTCCCTGGCACGGCGGCAGTGCAGGGGCTCTGCAACGTGCTGGGCATGGCAGCAGAGACCTCCCCCAGCTCCTGCATGTGGTTTGTCTTGCAGACACCCTGGGGACATGTGGCTTTAAAGAGCAGGTGACAGCACTGGCATCCCGGGATGGGGACCTGTGGTTTGGCCGCAGGCACGTGACTGGAGAACCTTGACTTCTAGTACGGCTTTGGCTCAGCTCTCACGGACTTGCTGCCAGTCCCTTCCCTCAGTTTCCCTTCTCATCTCGTTCATGTTCATTCCAGGACAGACTCCAGTCAGGATAAGGCCCCTATTTGTGCCAGCTGATGGTATAAATGCCCAGGGAAAATTCATGTTGTCTGAGGGTGCCAGGAACTCAGCTCCGCTGAGTTCAAGGCTCCTCGTTCAAGTATGCAAGTGAGAAGCTGAAAATGGGCTGGTTTGGAAACGTCATGGTCATCTTTGCTCCCTGCTCCTTCAGGCCAGGCAAACTGGTTGACTGAGTCCCAGTAGGGAAAATCTGAATCTTCTAAATCTGGTGACCCCGGTTCTGCTCCCCCTGCCCCATAACAGCCCTACTGACCCAAAAACCCTGCGTGAAAACCCCCCCACCACTGGGCTGCCAAAAAGCCCACCCAGGGCTGAGCCTGCCCACGTGCTTAAACCCAACGGCCCCCAAACCCATGTGGACCCAAAGAGGCANTTTCCAACCTTAGTGATTCTGTGATTCTATGACTTTGCGCTATGAGAGCAGCCCCCTTGGATGCGAGGTGGTTGTACATGGTTCTTCTGTCCGGTGCCTGCGTTTGGAAGGGATGGAGCAAAGCAGAGCTGAGCAGCGCGGGTGGGAGAAGGGGGTCCCGGGAGGGTTTCAGACCAGGGGCTGGAGGAGAGACTCTGTGCAGGCGTCAGCTGCCCCGAGAGCGGCGAGCCCTGGTCGCCTGTAGGCATCTCTGAGAAACGTGATGGTCTCTGCCCTTGACCGTCCGCTCTGGAGATGTGCTGGGTACGGAGGCTGCACAAAGGAGGCACGTGTGGAGAGAAATGACTCGAACCATGGCACAGAGCAGGGACAGAGCCGGGGCTGCCCTTCCTGGCGAGGGCAGGAGGCTGTGTCTTCCCGTGCGCCAGGCTGGCGTTTGGGGAGGGAGCTGAAAGGTAAAATCATCAGGGTAATTCCAGAAGCAGCAACCCGTTTTGCCTGCATCGGGGTTCAAATGGCAAACGGAGCTCCTGAATGTCCCGAAGCCTGGCCTTGTTTGGTTTCTCTGCTGTTCACAGCACTCACCTCTCGATCCTGGCGTGGATTTCAAACGCCTTCGTCCTTTGGGGCTCTTCCAAGCGCTGCCGCTACCAGGCACAAGTGCGTGGCTGCTGCGGGAAGCGGCTGGGCCCCCGGCTGAGCATCCTGCAGCAGGCGGTCGCAGCCGGGGCTCAGCTCGGCTTTGCTGGCTGGTCCCAGCCGCGTCTTCTGCCCTGCGCCCCACGTCCCTACGCCCGGAGGGAGGAGTGGGACCAGCTCCCTTTGCTGCTGCAGCCAGAAGCCTGTGGGTGCAAAGGGTTAACTGCGCTTGTTTTCTCCCCAGTCCAAGCACACGCTGAAGCAAATTAATCTCTGGGTTACAGGCTGCCCTGCTCCAGGGCCCACGTCAATCATTAATGGAGGGTGATGAAGACGTGTGTGACATCCATCATTCCGGAGCTGCCTGTTCCAGGTTTACCTGTGTCACTCTCCGAGACAGGAGAGCAGAGAAACTGCCTAAGGAAAATGGGAAATTTTTGGTACGGAGTTTTGAAAAATGCTGCAAAACATCTTCTCAGTCTCTCCTTCCCTTGAAACACGATCTGAATTGTTTCCAGCTTTTGAAAAAACACTTTCCTTAAATAAAAAAATAAAACAACCTCCCCCAATGAGGCAAACCAACCAAAAATAAATTCTCTAAAACTTTACATTTGGATTAAAATATGTGTATTCAGATGTGCAGATACATGATATACACACACACACGTATACATGCATGTGCGAAAGGAAGGTTTTTCAAGGGCTTTGGGGCCGTGGTGGTGGGCCAGCGGCCGCCCCTGCCTGCGGCGCTGGATCCGTCCGGTGAACACCCATGTCCAGGGAGGCAAAGGGGAAGGTGCGGAGGCTGGGGCTGGGCAGGGGCCGGCTGCTCGCTCGGGGACCGTTTGGGGCTGGAGGGGCCCGAGCCCAGCCAGCCTGTCCACCACCATGGGAAGGCCCCCAGTCCCGGCCGGGGCACTGCGGGGATGGGGCAGTGACAGCGGGCAGCTCTGGTGCCCGCCACCTTGCCCCCGCCCTGGCCACTGCCAGCGTGCAGCAAGTAAATAACACAATTAATAAAAGATTAGATGAAATGTGAGGCATTAAATATTTAACCTTGCGCTGCCTGTGCAGCGCCCAGGTACAGCTGGTTCCTGCAATATTTAAGGATTGTTTCCTGCTCTCCCTTTACCACCCCCAAACCTGGTGACTTTACTGCAGGACGGTCCTGGGGGCCGGGGAAGGGCCCCTCGGTGGGGCGGAGGGGCTCTGGGGGCACGGCGCTCGGCCGCAGGCCGGCGGGGCTGGGGCAGGCCGGGGAAGCTGCCCCGCCGGGCTGGGGGCCCGGTGCCCGGAGCTGCCCCCCGCGCCCCGGCCAGGCGGCTGGGCAGGGAACGGGGCTGGGGGCTTGGAGCGGGGCCTCGGCCCCACGACGGGAGGCGCCCGGGAACCCGGGGGTTCGCGACGCTGGGTTGGGGGCGTGGAGCGGCCCCCGCTCCCCCGGGACCGGGCTCCCAGCTCCGCGCTGCTCCCGGGCAGAGCCTGCGGGGAGGCCTTTCTTTGCGCCTCCCCGCCGCGGCGGCACCGAGCCCCGCGCTCTGCTCCCCGCACGGGGCGGGATCGTCCCCGGCTCTGGCCGACCCCGGGTAACGGCCCCGCGACGCCCGCGAATCGCGCGGCGGCGGGTGCGGGGCTGCTGCGGCCCGGCCCGGCCCGGCCCCCGCAGCCGCTCTACCGGGAGCCACCGGGAACCTCCCGCGGCAGAGCCGAGCGCCCCAGCCCGGGGGTTTCCTCCCTCCCCGCGGCGCCGGGGGTTCCCCCGCGCTCCCCGCCGGGAGGCTGAGCCCGGCGCTGCGGCGGCT